>PVIC010018001.1:0-32058 GCA_004025085.1 Thryonomys swinderianus
GGCATTGTGGTATGCGGTGTTGATTGTTGGTGGGCGTGTCTCCACGCCCAGCATTATATGTGGTTACCGGGGATCGAACTCAGGACCTTGCGCTTGCGAGGCAGGTGCCAGAACCACTGAGCTAACCCTCCGGCCCCTGTACTTATGAATTTTTTAAAGTTAAAATTTTTAAAAGGTAATGAGGAGCTGACATTATTTTTTCTTCATCTAAATACTTCACAAATCAAAAGATAATTCAATAATTTTTCCTAGGAAGGACAAACATTTAAGTTTTTCTTATGTAATGAACTGATATATTTAAGACTTATAGAAAAATTTTAAACGGGTAAAATTCTTGAATATTTACCTAACATAAATTGTATCTTATGGTCTTTATTGTAATTGTTTATATGTTCATCTTTTATTTGTTATGTTTTCATGCTCTTTGTAGATTTTGAGGGAATGAATGAAATACTGTACTACCTAAAAATACATATTATTTTGTCATTGATAGCATTAATATACTACTGTATTTTTAAATTAATTGGTACATAATTATAATTTATCTAAGTTTGAAGGAGTTTTGTCATTGATTTTAAAGCATTATCTCCTTATTAAATCAAAATTTAGAAAACTGAACCCAGACTTTTCATTTTTAAACTTCATCTTGCTCAGTGAGCTCTCAAAACATTTGTGTTCCCTCTTCTGCAAACATATACTTCCACACAAAGGTAAGGAAAGTTTGTGCTTTTCCCCTGGGTTTGTTTTACCTTTGTAATGTCAACATGTTTACGAATTAAAGCTATTTGCTATCTGTGATGCGGTTTGAGGGCAGCTCAAATGGCTACTTGAAGTCTAGCAGTAAGAGCGTCCTGGGTTCCTGAGGCCGCAGAATGAAGAAGCAAAGCTTCTGAAATGCTCTTACTGTCTTCCTCCGAGAAAAGGAACTATTTCTCTCTGTCTTGTTCTCTAATTCACCTGATTTCAGACTGGCACTTCCAGTCATCTTTCATTCATTTATTGTTTTTTAACATTGATTTTATTGGTATATTTTATACGTACAATATGATCCCACTTTTAACATAAAGAACTTGTCCCCGTACGTGACACAACCTGATTGTCACATTTTCCCAATTCCCCTGCCCTCCCTACACACCCCGCCCCTGTATAAGTGAGCTGTTTCCTTTTCTTTGCTATCAAGTTTTTTCTTTCTCCTCTTTACCTTTCCCTAATCACCTTTTTTTTTCCTTTTGCATGTTTTCTTCCTATTTCACATTACCTATCATACATCATACCACAAATTCATACACCCATGTTTACAGCAGCTCCGTTTGTGATTGCTAAATCTTGGAAACAGCCCAAATGCCTATCAGTAGGGAACTGGATAAAGAAGATGTGATTTTTCTATAAAATGGAATATTACCCATAAAGAATGATAAATTTGAGTCTTTTATACTCAAGTGTATGTACCTTGAGGAGATACTTGTAAGTGAAATAAACAGGACACAGATGTGTAAGCACTGTATCTTTTCTCTAGTATGAAAAACCGAAGGTATAAGTGAATGCCAGACATATCTTGAGTGAAAACTTCAAGTTTAAAATATATAAATATAGAAAATATGAAGTTTAATGAAAGGATCATCAGTCTAACCCACCATCCAGTAGATTGACTTATGGTAAATGCGGAGCAAGGTTGATGAAGACGCAAGATAAAGGAAGCTGCAAAAGAAAGAGTTCCTTCAAACAGGGTCCAACGTGCGGCGTAGAAAGGACAAAGTGCCCCGGAGAAGTGAAAAAGCACAATGTCGTCCTCTGACATCATTTCACAGAAAGACTTCGCAGGAAGTTTCACTAATGTTCTTTGGTGCAAGCAGAGAAAAAGAAAGAAAGAAAGAAAGATAGAAAGAAAGAAAGAAAGAAAGAAAGAAAGAAAGAAAGAAAGAAAGAAAGAAAGAAAGAAAGAAAGAAAGAAAGAAAGGAAAGGAAGAAAGAGAGAAGAAAGAGAGAAGAAAGAGAGAAAGAGAGGAAGGAAGGAAGGAAGTCAACAAAGATAAAGAAGTGCATATGGGGAGTTGTAAGGATAGTTTTAAATACAGACAGGGAGGAAAAACAGGAGACTGAAAGAGACGTACAATGGAGTAAGATGGGAACTAGGAGGGGAAAATGCTAAAAACAGTTCATCATTTATAAAAGCCAGAGTGCAAACTCAAACCTGAGCCAGGGGTGACAGAATGGAAAATAAAGAGACACAGACATAAGTTAAAATCTAGAGAGCCCAAGATTTTATTTTTCCTTTCAACATAGAGCCCTGAGTGACGGGCACACCTCAGCTTTGTTCACTCAGACACAGGCACGAGCAGTTAGCGCTCCACAGGATTCACCTGTCTCCACCCTCCATGCTGCTTCTCCGAGGAAACAAGGTCACCTCAGGTGTTTTTAGTTTTCCTGCAGCGTGTTAGCGCGCATGCGCGTCATCGTCGTCTCTCCCCCCCACCCCACTCCGTCGCTCAGGGAGGAAGCCAGTGAGTCCTTATTCCTCCTGTCTGCTCTTACATAATCAGTGTTTTAAAAAAAGGAAGCACATAGTTTTTGCAGTCTTCATAGGAAGATGAATTCCGTGTTTCACCAAATTTGTCCAAAACCTGAACTGACTTAGGTTACGTTCACCTAAACCTAAATGATGCTGATCCAGCTGCCACTCCACATTACCTGACCGGGAGGACATCAGCGCTCAGTTCTGCAGGCCTCTGTTTTAGCAGTACGTGAAGTTAGGATAATGTGACCTGAAGAGGGAGAGTCTTGGTTAAGAGATGGCTGAAGAACTGAGAAATGAGATGGTTATTCAGTTTTTAAATATTTAAAGAAACATTGAATTCTCTCAAATTAAACATATTTACTCAATTACCAAACTTTACCATCATCATCATTTCTGAAGAATGTGAAAGCATATATTACTTTGAATGAATAAAGGAAATACCCTATGCTTTCTGCATGACTGCTACCAGCCATCTTCAGAAAGCATGTTAATTAACATTTCCAAATCCTTCAAAGATGTTTGGCAAAAAAATTTTTGAGTGAATTACTTTACAGGAGACTACAAATATGATAAATATCTCTGAAAAGAATTGCTCAAGACTTTCTTCATAATAATAATAATAATAATAATAACAAATAGACTGTTATTAAAAGAGAATTTTTAATCCAAAAGACAGAACTAGTCTGAAGAAATATAAACTCTGTCCATCAGTAGATATAAATTGAATCCAAACAAAAACTGCAGTCTGATCATTAGTTCAAAATGGATAAGTCAAAAAGCCCTGGGAAGGTATTGATATATCATTTACAGGTTAATTTTGAGATAAGATGGGTAGGAAAAAAGAGCTAGGATAAGCCACAGAATGTTTGTCCTTTACTTAACCTTTCTGAATTTAGAACTACGGAGTATTAAAATATACAGGCGTATGGACCCATATCTTGATACAAGTGATATTCATTGTTTTAAATTATCCAGGCATCTAAATTTAAACATAAAGAGCACATTTAATTCAAGCAACACACATACGTTGTGTTAGAAATAATAAAATTTACTGAACAGAGTCCATACACATTGTTTTTCTAGTTATAATTAAATTTGACCAGTATAAAGGAAATACTAAATATCTCCAGTCATTCAGCCTACATTAATCATTAAACAATTATATACCAAAGTCTTTGAAAGAAATGCAAGAGAATTCACACTACCAAAAATCATCACATAATGAACGTAAGCGATTTATACCCAAAAGAGAACATCTGATTTGATTTTGACTGAGTCCGGGCAGACAGCAGGTAAAGCACCGATATTCGGAAGAGAAAAAATACGCACGAGTGAAAGGAACAGACGTTAAGGAGAGAAGCAGTTATTAAGGCTAATTCTCAAGGTTTGCAAGGGGAAACAACATTTGGGTTGGGCCTGGGAAAGTCAACCAAAATTTTAAAATAGAAGACTTAGTATGAAATAGAAATGAGATCAAAATATTCTGTAAGCTTTTGGCCATTACTGAGGGAATAAAGAGAGACGAATGACAATCTATTCTGCGCTTTCTTTCTAGGGACAGTTGAAGCAAGTAAGGCTAGAAAATAGTACTTAAGTTAGTAGGTTTCTTGTTAGTACAGAAATAGTGATACAGTGTCTAGAGAAGTAATCTAATAGAAATAATAAAATTAGATTCATTTTAGACACGGAAGTATGGCCGACCATATACCCAAAGCAGAACGTGTGCGAGCTCCAGAGGCACTCGGAGGGCAGCCCCAGACGGCTCGGGCCCGGGGTGTGGGGGTCACCTGTGGCTTCCATGCCGCTCCCTAGGGGAACCCTCAGGGACGCGTAGGGGGAAAATCCAGCTGAGAAACATTGCAAATGGCTCCTGCAGACCCAACGGGGAGCTGTAAGGGTGCCTGGGCGGATCGCCTGCACCCCGGGCAGTGAATCCCTGGAGGCTTTGTGAAATCTGGTGTTGGGTGTGGCCTTCCGGAGGCCTCGACACTGTGGCAAGCGCTGAAAGACATAAACAAGGAAAATTGTTGACAGTGTTTTCGGAGCTGGGAAGTAAATCTGCCTTTGAAAGAAGGTGGGACTCTTTGAACCCGCTGCAGTGAGTGTAAGAAAGAAGCACTCGTGGGGCACTGGAGACATCCTGACACTAATGCTCAGTGACGTGAATCAGAGACACAAGCTTAAATATCACATGGGCGTTTCTATATGAGCAGCCGAAGGACACATAATTTAAAGAGGAAAATACAAGATTGCCAATAGGAAACAAAGAGATAAATATTTCGTAGAAATGGAAGAAACCAAAAGAGCGAGGGAGAGGGAAACAAAACAAAAGAGAAAAGGAAACAAAAGAGAATTAAGATGTGGTTTGTACACAATTCCCCACCGTAAATGTAGTAACCATATATCATGAATACGTACTGAAAAAAAAAATTAAAAAAAATTCGAAGTGACTTTCAACTGTTATAGTTTCAGGGAAAGATTCTAGTAGAAGTTTGCAAGAAGAGTAGCAGTGTTTTGGTAAGAAAGTATACCCTGCAGTGTCTGATTAATTGAATTTCACTGAACTGTTCTAAATTCTACAGCCGTATATTCCAAAGTTGTTTGAACACAGTTCTTATGGTGACATTGTCGTGGGCTACATCTCTGCAAATACCAGTCGGTTTAATTTGTAAAATATATATCTCAGTTGTCAGCCCTGGACACATGTGTGCATAGCAGAAAATGAGTCAAGAAGGGGGACAATGGCTGAAAATGAATTACATCTTGTTTACTGGAAAAGTGAAGGTTAAATGGATATCCCATTTGAGCAGAAGTCAGTAATATCCTCTTTATTTAGGAACAATATATTACTAACCATAAACAATGACAGATGTAAGAAGTCTTTCAAACATCAGCCAGCATAAGAAATGCAAAAGGTGAAAATAAAATTAGTAGGACATCTCTTATTATTTTAATCTTTTTAATTTAGCTATTATCCACATGGAAGTCTTCATACTAAGGATATTTACAAAACATCCTCAAGAGCCCCATGCAAAAAATGAACTACTTTGAGTGCTTTTTCATAGCATTTCATGAGATTTGTCATGATACCTTATAATAACTTCATTTTCCTCACAGGAAAAAAAAAATGAGTCCACTGCACAGTAAGAATTTGCCGTAAATCTCCCAAGAATTCAGTAGCTTGGCATTTATTGCCCATCGCTTCCTTTTGATTTAGCAGGTCTGCCCTTCAATATTTCTTTCCTCCAAATACTTGGCCAACTCTGTTTTTAAAGCAATTTATACTGGTGGCACGTTTTACAGCCTTAGGAAGTTTGAGGCATATGTTATTGTGTCAGAATTGTCCCACTCTAGTATATTTAGAGAAACTTCTAGACATCTTTGGTCAAACTCAATTATTTTAAGGGTCTTTATCTCCAAGAAAGAAGGAAATTGTACCATCCAGTATTATTCCATGTGGGGAATTTTTCTTTAACTATTGCTATATATTTCACTATTGGTTTGAAAGGAAACAGTATCTAGAGATACAAGTGTTGAGCTTTTCTTCTTAAGTTTTTATTTTGTTGAATAGCATGGGTGCTAAACTAAGATTTGGTGTGTTATAAAAGTTAAATGTACATTGGCTACATATATTTGTATTGTAAAATTTTGTAATAGGATTTCCTGTCTTGAGTCTACTGTACACTGAACTAAAACTTAGCTCCACCTTCAAAAGTTGCTAAGCTCTGTTTGATAGTTCATCTCTCCTGTGTCTAAATGTACAGTGAAGTTTTGAGGTGTTTATTATCATAAGATGATTTATAGCTATTTGAGACTATCATTAAATTACATGAAAAATGTTCCCTTATTAAAATTTTATTTTATTAGAATGAATATTCTTAGTATTTCAGAATTTCAAGTAGGCCTTTATTATAAGATGGCAGTGATCTAATATCCTATCAGGTATTACTCTGAAGAACTGGTAACTATTGATAGATGTATATCGATAATTTTTCCCTCATATTTAAAGTGATATGTTACACAAATGCATCACAAACAGAAGAAACTTACAGTGGCATGAGTGTGTTTTAGAGTATTCACTAATTCCCCTTCATCATCAAGTGTTTTATGGCAAAATGAAATCACAGAAAAAAGGACTGATGTGTTGCTTTGCATGAGATTTATGGTAAGTGGCTTAGTACTACTAAGTTTTATTCTGAATACAGGAGTTTCAAAACAACGTGACACTCTTTAAAATGACAAAGGCAAAGGCAGATATTGCTTTTGTTATTGTCTACATGACACACTTCTTTCCATACACAATTTTCATATTGTTTAATCTGAAATGATATAGTCATTTAAATTAAGAGAGATGAATGTAGATTAATATAAGTTAATAATATTGTGACCCTTGATGTATTTGGTTCATCACATGAGTAACGGGTTGGCCCTAAACTGGCAGCTAAGCACAACATGGAATTTCTTTCAATAGCATTTTGCTAATCATGGTTTCCATGCTGTGTTTCCTCCTGTTGAGCAATAAAGCTACTACCTAGCATTAACTCTAAAACATGAACTTCATAGTCATGTTTCTTTTTTTTTTTTTTTGCTTTTGAGACAGGGTCTCGCTTTGTAGTTCAGGCTGGCCCTGAGCTCACTATGGTGCCCAGGCAAGCCGCTGCGAACTCAGCAATCCTCCTGCCTCTGCCTCCCGAGTGCTGGGATGACAGGCGTGAGCCACCACTTCCGGCATTCATTCATTCATTCATTCATTCATTCATTCATTCATTCATTCATTTATTTTCATAGTCATGTTTCTTGAAGCTCTATTCATGATAATCACGATATGGAAGCAGCTTATTTGTATCAGTCAGTGCTCACTAGAAAAAGAGAGATCTATGCAGTATCTACACATACGTAAGAATTTACAAGGCGGGTTGACAGTGGCCACCCTCAGAGTCAGAGGCAAGGGTGCAACAGGGCCCTCCGCGCGTGGGCGAGCCGAAGGTGCAGCCCAAGGTCTGGAGCTCGCGGGCGCGTCTCACGTGAGTCCACGGCAGGTGGCTGCCAGGTCTGCGTGGGAGCCAGGAGGCGGCGTCCGGACAGACGAGCAGACGGCGTGGCCTCGGAGGACGTGAGCACGAGCCTTCCTGCTTTGTCTCCCTTTTGTCCTCTTCGGGCCACCACGCCCTCCTAGGACGGGCCTTCTGGGGTCAGTAAATCCCTTCAGCCACACACAGGCCTTTCATTATTTAATGTGTTAATAAACTAAGCACACAAAAAAAGGGAACATTAATATACGAAAGATACGCATGAGAAAGGCAGGAGCCGGAAACACTGACTAAATCCCTGGCCCGCAGGCCAACTTTTGCCATTGCAGTTCTGAATGCCCTTGACCTCTCTGTGGAGCCCAGGATGCCCTCAAAGCCTCAGTGACCCCGTTGCCTCAGTTTCCCAAGGGCCACGGGCCACCACGCCCAGCAAGTTTTCATTTTGTATTTCAGTGAATTGCTGCTGAGTTCAATAGCTTTTCACATATGGTCCCTGCCATTCTTTCCCAGTTCCTTCTCCTATGCATGGTGCTCAAACAATAGTTTCAGGAATAACAATTCTGTATTTTTTTTTAACAGTGTAGAATTTTCTAAAAACATTCACTTCTAGCTTCTCTCTTTCTCCCTCCCTGCCTTTCTCCTCTTCTTCCCTTTTTCCTTCCTTCCCTTTATCTTTCATTTCCTTCTCTCCTGGATCTGACAGACTTTCACATGAGATAGAAAATGGACACTGTGTTTAATTATAAAATCACAGAGTGAAGATTCTTGGATTTCTACTAAGGTCTTGTGTCTATTAAATACCATCAGAATGGGAGTTTTTAAAATACTTCAAACTAAGATAGTTTTCTTTGTTATATCAAAGTTTTTGATAACTTTATTCCAACTGCTATTGCCTGTGAATTAATGATTATACATTACAGAAACCTTTGCTTTATTAAAAAAACCCTCTATCTTGAAAAGTTTTAAAACTGATTAAAAAAATAACCCTGCAGCCATATCAGTGGTGTTTAAACTCATTTAGCTGTATTTGCAAATATAAAGACAGAAGATTGTATTTGGGTTAGCAAAACTGTATCAGGATGCTCTTAATTTGTAATATAAAAGCAGCTACATATGTCACATAGATAGAAATCTATAGAGAAAATAAGTTAGGGCATTTACTGAAATTAGAATATTTATCAAAAACAAATTACATTTTGTTATTTGTTCACTAAGCTCAAATGTTAATGAAATTCTTCCTTTCAAATTATATGCACAAGGCAAATATTAGATAAAAACCATGTTATCAAGGATAAAAAAATGATTAGATTGCTGGTTTTTACACTTAATAATCTGGAATGATGATCCAGATCAATAGGGAAAAAGGGTATTTAAGATGTTGCTGTTGCTTAGATAGAATGATAGCTCATTCAGAGAATAATCAACTTTGTGCACATTTGGAAAAAAATGATTTCTTTTCATTCCAAATGCCAACTGAACTGTGCATGCTGACATTTTGAATAAAGGGAAGGAAGATGAAATAAGTAAGGAAAAAAGCTGCTTATCAAATTGTACCTTTCCTTTCCTTGGACCAAGATCTTGAGATCCTGACTTTTATTATATTTTCAAGTGTTCCAGTTTAGCTTTTTTGAAATTGTTTCTAGAGTTTCCAGTAGAATTAAACAATTTTTGTCCAATGTTGTTTTTATAAAACCTTAATAAAATGGAAATATGAGAACCTTTCCTGCCACCAGCAATTAAGTGCTCTGACCCAAAGCCATTCATGCATATTTCTAACAGAAATAAGTAACGACAGTGTTTGGAGAAAGACGTAATCTTAAATAGTGCTGCGGGATATTTTGCAATTTGTTTTGGATCCTTTTGAAACATAAATTAATATGCAAGAATGTGATTAAAACTTGAATGGTCACATAAAAGTATGGTGCAAATGATAATACAGGACTACTAGGAACTACAATATGAAGAGGAATGTTTAATTCCAAGGACATACACAAGTTTTTGTCATATGAACAAATGTCTTGGTTTCATTATAATCAGAATAAATTTGATAGTTTAATTTATTATACCATTTTGAGAATTTGTCAATATTCAAGTTATTTTTATCTTTAAAAATATATGTAAAGCTTATGATAATGTTTGAACCCTAACATAGAGACTTGTTCTACAAAGAAAAATTTTAATGCAAATAAAAATTTTCAATATAAAGAAAACATATGAAATGACAACAGTGTAAGATACTAATATGCTAAAACAAAATGTATAGAGTCTCTGAAATGTAACTATCACAATTCCTAATATTAATCCAGACATAAAAATTTATTACAATCTATTTTATTGCAACACCATGTCATCTAATTTAGTTAAACAGAAGTTCAGAAAATGTTAATCATTGTCTACATTCTTCATTGGGGTCCATCCAAGAAACCAGAAATTATTTTAAGTCTTTATTTCTCAGTTCCTGAAGACTAAACCTAGGGCTTGCCTTATGGCAAACATGCAAGTATTCTACCCCTGAGCTATACCCCTTACCCTGCTTCTAAATGAAAGAAATTTACTCTAAGCATTCATTGCCTATATAATTGAATTGCTGCAAAACTAAAAGTGATCTGCAACCTCAAAAAATAGTAGCAGGACTCAGCAGCCAAACATTTTCAATAACAAAATGAGGTTGCTGTGGGACTGAAACTCAGGAATGGAGACAGCTAATATAAGGTGGAAATACAGAAGGCTCATCCAGTGGGCAACAGAATCAGGAACAAGACAAGGGAGTCAACTATCGTCACTCCTCTTCAACTTAGTGCTGGAAACACTAGCCAGAGCAATTTAAAAAGAGAAAGAAATAACAAGATTGAAGATAGGAAAGGAAGAAGTTAAGCTGCCATTCTTTGCTGATGACACGATACTTTATAGAGAAGATCTTGAAAACTCAACCAAAAGACTGATAGAATTAATAGCCAGATTTAGTAGCATATCTGGATCCAAACTCAACACTCAAAAGTCAATAACCTTTGTATACGTGGACAACAGACTCACAGAGAGAAAAATTGAGGAATCAATTCCTTTCACAATAGCATTCAAAAAAATGAGATACTGAGGCATCAATCCAACAAAGGAAATGAAAGACCTGTACTCTGAAAATTGCCACACTCTGAAAAGGGAGATTGAAGAGATCAGAAAATGGGAAAACATCCCTTGTTCCTGGATAGGAAGAACCAGTACCATAAAAATGGCTATACTCCCACAACTACTATATAGATTCAATGCAATCCTGTTTGAAATCCCAACAGCATATTTCACAAACCTAGAGAAAAATAATCAAAAAATTCATCTGGAACCAGAAAAGAGCTAGAATAGCAAAAGCAGTTCTAGGAAACAAGATCATGACAGGGCGTATCACAATCCCCAATTTGAAAGTGTACTACAAAGCCACAGTGATTAAAAAAAAAAAAACAGCATGGTACTGGAAAATAAGTTAGGTAGAACTCTCAGAGACATTACATTGGAAAAGACTTTAAAAACAAAACCTCAGCCACACAGGAACTAACCAAAATAATCAAAAACTGAGATCTCATCTTGTCAAAAAGTTTCTGCACAACAAGAAAAATCACCAGCACAGTGAAAAGACAACCTACAATATGAGGGGAATTTTTTTTTTAACCACCATTTCTCAGACAAGGGGCTAACATCTAGAATACATAAAGAACTAAAAAAAAAAAATCAGTCCCCCCAAATTTAAAGACTAAATTCAAACATCAGCATGTAAAATGAACATTTTTCAGGTAAAGGCAACTAAAAAATATTCAATTTTGCTCGTCATTCAAGAGATGAAGATGAAAACAACATCGAGATTCCATCTCACTCTGGAAAGAATGGCTGCTATCATCACAAAATCACCCAACAACGAATGCTGATGGTACTGCAGGAAAAAAGGCACCTTTCACTGTTGGTAAGAATATAAACTGGTGCAACCACTGTGGAGATTCTTCCAAAAACTAGGATTAAAGGTCCCATTTGAACCTATTTCCCTCTAGGTATATACATGAAAGAATTAAAAGATTCATCTCACAGTGACATATGTGGACCCATGTTTATCGCAGTTTAGTTTGTAATAGCTGAGTCTTAGAAACAGCATGGATGCCCATAACCAGGAGAGTAGATAAAGAAGATATAGGTTTTTTTGTTGAAATAAAATGGAGGATTACTCAGCCATTACTCAGGATTACTCAGAATGGTGTATTTGAGTCATTTATACTCAAATGAATGTACCTTGAGCACACACTCATAAGGGAAATAAACAGGACACAGATGTGTAAATATCATATCATTTTTCTCATATGAGAAACTGAATCAGTAAATGAGTTCCAAAGCTTATGCAGGTATTGTGAAATAGAAAGCAAATGTTCAAAAGGAAAAAGGGAAAGGAAGGTAGGAATAAGTAAAGAAAGGAAGGAAAATTTTTGTTTTGTTTTGTTTTGTTTTTGAGACAGGGTCTCGCTTTGTAGTTCAGGCTGGCTCTGAGCTCACTATGTAGTCCAGGCAAGCCTTGAACTCAGCAATCCTCCTGTCTCTGCCTCCTGAGTGCTGGGATTACAGGCGTGAGCCACCACACCCGGCAGGAAGGAAAATTTTGACAGTTACAAAAAAGGAAACAAAGTTTATGCATATAGAGAGTCAGAGTAGGGAGATATAAAGGGTATGCAGGGAAATATAAAAAAAAGGGAATCAAGTTATGTCATGTAGTGGTATAAACTCTCAATATTGAGTATGATCATAATGTATATATAAAATGTACCAATAACATTAATTAAGTTTAAAAATTAAAATATAGTACAGATAAAGGAAATAGAAATTTAATCCATAACAGCAATGATGAAATAAAATTGAATGACAAGTTCATCAATTTACATGAGCAGGGTAAAAACAGGTGATATTCTTTAGGCAAAATTTTCTTTATGATTATTCAGTGTAATATTTAGAAGAAATGAGTCAATATTTAAACATGTTTCAATAATGTCACTATTTTTCTTTTCTACTTTAAACATGGAGAAGCAATAAAGGACATGTACGTTTTAGTAATATCTATTGCTTTTGTCCTCTGAAATATGCATAGTTATCAAAAAGTTCTAACGTTAAATTTTAAGAAAATCCAAGGATGTATAAAACATTTGCAATATTTTATTATTAAAGTCAATTTTCATTATTCTATTTTTAATCTAGCATATCAAGGAGACATCTGTCTTTCTATTTTGAGGGGCAAATATGCTACTGAATTTCTTAATTAACATAACAATGGCAGGATAAATGAAGGCATCTGTCCACTTAGCTTCCCTTCTTCACTGAAAGCATGTCTAAATTAGTTTTCCTACTTGATAGATGAGCAATATTATGATCAACTTTGGGAAGTCACTTTGTTAAAACTGTCAAAACAATGAATTGCCCAAACAGGGCAATCTTTCTCATTAGCAATGGGTGCCTGTTAAATTTCAAATGAATGTGATACTAAAAATTCTAGAAGATATTTTTAAAAATTGAATGTATTGGAACATTTTATACACACATTGTGATCACATTGAGAACTTGTAGCTGTGCAGTACAAATTTTGATATTCATTTTCCCACATTCCCTTGCTTGTCATATAATCCCCACTCCCTGTAGGTATTTCACATTCCTGTTTCCATGAACTGAAATACTTTTTGTGGAACCACTGAAATCCAAATATGTTGTCCATGCATCTATTTAGCATTTGCATAATTAGTAATGTGGTGGTTTTCATGTAATTTGCATTCAGAAATAATTTTATATAATTAATTTTGTCAAAGATTTATCCACTGTTTACTGTGTTAAAATAACCAGATCCCCAGGATAGCTGTCACATGCATTAAAAAAAAAAAAAAGATTTCTTTACTTATTCTTGCTCTTCTGAGGTCATGTTTTTTAATCCTTCAAAATAATCAATCAAAATCAAACTTTTGAGTTCATAGATTGTAGAGAATTTATAGATCAGTGTAATATGGATTCCATAAGACCTGTAGAAATCTTAACACTTTACTTTTAGATAATTATGATAATTGAAGAACATTTGAAAAGCCAGAAGTTTCACAGATAATAGTAATTACTAATGATTATATGATACATCTTTAAAAGTCTGCCATACCTGTGCTCTTATACACTTGGAAATGATGAGGTATTATAGAATATCAGAGAATTTACATTCTAGTAAGGAAATTTCATTTAAGTTACATTGAACAGAGTATATAAGTAAACCTAATATAGAACCACTCATGGTAAATAAGTAAATGTAATCTTAGAGTTCTGTATGACTTAGTTTTCTAAAAACAATGAAATTAATATGTGGGCATGTGTTCACTTATCAGAGAGAGAAGGAAGGAGGGAGAGAGAAGCAAAAATGGCTGACAGGATTGTGGAGACCACAAGTACAAATCGGTAGTGTGGGCCAGAACTCAAGAGGCCTAGGACAGCTGAGGTTGTAGGTGAAGAGGCGAAGCAGTCTGCTAGACAATTACCTACTGTTTCAGGAAAGTGAGTCTTTTCGATCTATTTAAACCACCAACTAATTAAATGTTGCTCACCTACATTATGAAGATGAATAGGTTTTTAATCTATTGATTAAAATGTTAATCTCTGAAATGCTCACCTAGAAACACTGGTATAATATTTGATGAAAAATGGGAGCATATACATTGAAGTTGAAATGGAAAATTAAATACCACAATTCTCAAAAGTATAACATGTAGTATTTCTCTAGTGTGTTTTCCAAAATAAAGCTTTCTCATTATGTTTCTTGACATTATTAATTGTGCTTAGATGTACCCCCCCCCAATGCCTCACGTGGATGAGTTGGAACTTCGTTTATCAGAGGCAGTTGAATCTGGAGTATGCGATTCTGTGGTTAAGGCATTACTAAGCCACTACATGTGTGTGGGGGAGGGGCATTATTACACCACCCGAATTCCAATGGTGTGAATAAGATAAAAGGAGCAGAAACATGCTGTTAAACTCTCTTGTTACTTCTGCTACCTTTTATGCACCATGTTGTTTCTCCTCTGAGATGCTTGTTTGCTATCTCGGCCTCTGACCCAGCTGATTAAGGACTGAAACTTCTACAAACTGTAGCCAGATCCTTTCCCGTCCAAATTTGGATGTTGCATATTTTGTCTTAGCAGCAAGAGAACAGTAACCAACACAGAACTTTGATATCAGAAAAGCGGGCACATTTTTGTGACCTACCTGGCCAAGTAGTTCAAGTACTTTTGGAATTGGCTTGTGAGAAAAGAAAGAGTTAGGAAAGATCTGGAGATGTTAGCTACACAAGTAGCCCTGGAAGCCCTTGGTGTGTTTTGTGTAGGATATTCTAGTCAGAGCTCAGAAGACCAGAACGTCAGTACAGACCAGACAGTATGTTTCTGCTGGAAAGGACTGAATTGGCTACTGGACTCCAGACAATGTGTGTTACGACTTAGCAGAACATTTGTCTGAATTTTGTCTGTGTTCAGAGGCTTTGCAAACATTCAGAATTGCCAGCTGAAGAAGTCAAGCTGGAATATCTCATGCTGTTCTGTACCTCGAGATTCCAGTCAGAGTGTAGAAGATCAGAAAGCTTGGAAAGACAAAGCTAGGGAGGTTTCTTCTAGGAACAAGGACTGCGTTGTCTGTTGGACTCCAGACGATGTGTGTTATGGCTTGACAGAAAGTTTTTCTGCATTTTGTTTTTCTCCATAGATTTTGCCTGAGACTTGAGATTCAAGGCAGTGGACTAATTAATCTTGCAGAAGAAATTTCAAGGCAGCTGAATAGGCAGTGGCATAACTACTGTTGAGAGCTTTCAGCCAGATCTGTGTGGAGAATCAAGAGCAAAAAGCACAGCAGAACAGTTTAAAACATTTTGAGTTTGGCCAGAAAGGAAGCTCCAATAAAGCCAAGGACTGCAAAGAGAGTGGAGATCTTGAAGAGGATAGAAAAGCTGTTCTAAAGTTATCACAGGAAGCAGTAGGCCTCCACTCTGAAGTCTCAGAGTTGTAAAGGTGAAAGATTTTGATTTGAGAAAAAGCCCTAGAACACCATATTCCAGAATGGCAGTGGCCTCAAGAAATTATTCCAAAATGGCATTAGACTAATGAAGTTGTTCCAAAAATAGTAGCAGCCTAGAGAATTCCTACCTTGGTATTAGGTTCAGAGTGCCCAGAAATTCAGGCAGTAGACCCCTACAGCCAAAAGAAGGAAGACTGGCTACTACCGCTCCAGCTAGCAGCAGATGTTGGCATCATCCATGCAGCACTGGTTTAAGGCGCACACAGAATGCAAGAGTTGTAGGGTCAGACTTCAGAAGAAGGTCTGGGAAGCTAGGCCGTGCGCCCCCAAAAGGACAATATTTCGAAGTATGAGTGTGAAGCCGAAGGTGCGGTGGAAACCCCAGAATTTTGGAGAAGCCCGGAGCTCGGGTCACCAGAGGAAAACTGCAAGGGAGGAGGAAAGCAAGCCCCGGAGGGAGGCTGTGGGGCTACAGCCAGCAGAAGCGCCGAACGGGCGGAGTTAGCAGAGCCCCTCAGAGGTCATAACGTGTCACAGATTGCGAGATACGCTCAAAGTGGATCTGTGGGATTTAATATTCGCCCTACTGGATTTTGGGCTTCCTTTGGTCTCATTCCTTTGTGCCCCCTCGTTTGTGACTTTTGCAATGGAAACGTCTATCAAGTACGACTGAATGTTGAAAGTGTTAGGCTTTCTTTACATTTGTACCTGGGCTTGCAGCTCAGAGTTTGCCTTACGTTTCAGAGGAGATTTTGGACTTAGACTTTTCAGCAATGCTGAAATTCTAAGGACTTTGGCCACTCCTTAGAGATGGACTAAATGCTTTTTTTGCATAAAAGGATACACCTGAGGTTTTGGAGGGCCAGAAGCAGAATGCTATGGCTTGTGTTTTGATGTCTCCCCCAAGCCCTCTGTGGATGAGGTGGAACTTTCTTTATCAGAGGTAGTTGAATCTGGAATGTGTGATACTGGAGTTAAGGGCCTAGTGAGGAGCCATAGTTTGACACTGCCCAAATCCAGTAGTATAAGGTGAAAGGAGCAGAAACGGACTGTTAAAAATCTCTTGTAACCTTTACTACTTTATATGAGCCACTTTGTTTCTCTTCTGAGATGCTTCTTTGCCAGCTGAGCCTCAGAGAAGACTGATTATGGACTGGAGCCACCACAGACTGAGAGCCAAACCAACCCCTGCCCCTCTGACTTTGGGTGTTGGGTGTTCTGTCTCAGCAGGAGAAAAGAAGCTAACACACTTGAGTTGTCTGGTAACATGGACTGAACATATCGGATCCTCCACGTGGATCAAATTTCAGGGGCTGCTGTAACAAAGTACCATAAACTGTTGTTTTAAAATAAAATCAGAAATTCATTAACTCATAGTCTTGAGACTAAGTAAAGTCAAGTCAAGCAATCAGCCAGGCTCTGGTCCCTCGGAGGCTGTGGGTAGAGTCATCCCTTGTCTCTTTCTAGCTATTTCAGTTACCTGTCAGTCCTTTGTCTTCTGTCTCTCCAGTCCATGTGCTGTGTGTGTCTATTTGAATCTCCTTTTATATTAGGAGGAGCGTTATATCAGTGCGAGGGACCATTCTACACTATCCGCCCCTGTGTCAATTCATATCTTTTTTTTTTTTTTTTGAGACAGGGTCTTGCCTTGTAGTTCAGGCTGGCCCTCAGCTCACTATGTATCCTAGCCATGCTTCAAACTCAGCAATCCTCCTGTCTCTGCCTCCCGAGTGCTGGGATGACAGGCGTGAGCCACCACACCCAGCAATTCATATCTTAATTACATCTGCTAATACTCTATTTCTAAATAACCTCCCATCAATAGATACCAGGGACTGCAATTGCCGCCATACATATTTTAGGAGGATGAATCCTAGCACAGAGCATCACCAAAGAAGCCATGTTCATATGTTCTGCAGGTTTTGAACCAACTTGGATTTCAGGTTATCGGATTTTGAATAATCTGCCAATAAAGTCTACGCAAAAATTCAAACATTTGAAAAATTTCAAAATATATGCAAGATGTTCCCCCTAATAATAAAGATGTCCCCTCAAAAGATCTCTGAATTTGAAATATTCACTCTAAGATGACACAGATCTTGAGTTTGAATGTCAACACTATTATTGCTCCAGAAGTAACTTATTAAATTATTTGAATAATCACGTTAATAACGTATACTTTTATTAAAGCTTATTTTACAGATGAGAACGCTCCTGTAATATGACTATAAAAAACACTTCAGTGTTTGAAGTTTGATTTAAGTATGATCGTCATGCTAGCAAAAAGTAGATATTTAAAACTTTCCCCACCTGCACATTAGAGATTTGAAATAATGACATTAGAAAGTACATACAAAATCTAAACAAGAAAGCCAAAAATCTAAGTAATACTAACTATAATGGAGAAAATAACAAAGAGCTCTTACAACTGAGTTAAAAGGCATGCCATTTAAAAATAATTAGATAAATGTCACACAAATCATTCAAAAAGTCAGTGATTTCCATTTTAGTGGTAGGTGCGGTAGTGCATTTGGAAATATACAAACAGCCGAATTCCACGTCTTTGTAAAATGTCTGTGCCTGGCCTTACCCCAGGCTGACTGCGCGGCCGCCCCTTTCTGCGCTGTAGGCGCCAGCCGTACACGTTTGCCTCCCAGCGTCCTCTGGTTTGTGCTCAACTCTCGAGGCTCGGAGCGTCTGATAGAGTTGGTTAAACCAATTTCAGATCTGCAAGGCCAAGGAGTGAGTTAAAACTATTTCCATCTCCACTGTATTCTAAAATAACTTCTTATTAAAATTAAGTTTAAACTGGCCAAGGCTGACCATAAAACTGCATTTAATTATTCATTCACCTAATTCTTCTCATTCTAATCAAATTTTGCTTTTCGTTGAGTTGAGCTTCTAGTCCAAGCACCCAGACTGTGAATGAAGACTCCTGAAATTACCATTAAGTCTGTGTGCATGTGTATGTGTTTTGGTTTTATATGAAATGTTCCACACATGGGAGACACAAGTACAGCCTTATACAAAAAAAGACACACAGTTTTTGGGGTTTTTTTTTTCTGCAGCGAATATTTCTGGAAAAAGTACACCTGATGGTTAATGTCAGTGGGTGTCACTGAAGGAGTCACATTTACTATGGTTTGAAGGAGGGAAGGTTGATTGTGGTTGAGCGGCTGTGTTTCCGGTCCGCAGTGCGCAGGCGCTAGGGCAGGAGCGAGTGGGCCAGAGGGGCTCTCTCTGTGGGGCCCGAGGAGCAGAAACAGTAGAAGAGCCCCGGAGTGAAGGGAGTCAGAGACCAGATACAACCTCCTACGCCCGCTGCAGACTTCAGCCCTGGAGCAGAAGGAGCCCGAGGACTTCACTCTTTCTCCAGTTGACTCTGAGGCCTCGCGGTGATGACCAGCGTTCATGGGCAGGAAGGCGAAGCAAAGACCGTGTGAAGTCAATGCGAGCCGAGCAGTCAAATGACCTGGGATGTCCGCTATGCGCGCTCATTAAACAGCGGACGACTGGAGAAAAATGCTAAATTCACATGGTTTAGGGCTGCATCAAGCAGAGCAGCAGAATGGAGTCAGCCACTGCTCTCATTTCAGGAAATCATGAAATTTTCTAAATATTTTCAGAAGGAGCTAATGTATTCATGCATATCAAACTGTTCCACTCTATACATGCAGGTCCATAAAGTTGCTTCAGTTTACTGGCTAGCTATAAATAGAAATTGATTTTTAAATGAAGTGTTTTTATTTCAAAACACCTCTGATATTCCACATCAAGATTAAGAACAGGACGCAATTGCGAATGAAATTTTTCTATCTGCAATAACTATTCATAAAGTGATTGACGTAGAAAAACGTTCCATGAAAAATATTTAGTGTTACTTTGAAAATGTCACTATATGTGCCCTCAAAAGCGAACGTATTTAGATCCTGAAAGGATCATAATTTTTTTTATCGCTTCAAAATAAAATCTTTACTGCTGCAATTAAGAGATCATTCGCAGTCTTCGCCATAAAAGCAATCAGTGAAGTTTTTCATTCTATTGGCTGGAAATATAGAAAGAATGGAAGAGAGAAGTGAAGTACTCTTTGAAGGCTGCATCAAATCATGATGTTATATATTTCTTAATAATTTGCTTTGTGACCAAAGTCCACCACATCTTTCAGCAATAATGTATCATGATTAGTTTTATATTTTTCTGCTTGTCTCACAATAATTTTTCTTTAATTGCTCCTTAATATTATTCAATTCAAAAGCCTCATTTTTCCCATTTATTTTTGCAGTTAATTTTACTCACTCTTGTGCAATCACAACTAAATTCTTTCTAATGCCACTCCTGTCTCTAGATGTGTATTTTGAATATCTCAGATCCTTTCCTCAGTTCTGATGTTCTGAGAGCCACGGAGCAGGGTCCGCATTTCCTCTCATGGAACAGTCACTTTCCATCAGAATTCCAAGCAGCTCTCTGATCACAGGATGGCTTATTCAATATACTCTTTTCATACACAAATTTATGAGTCATATTTTGAAAATCATATAATTCCTTGATAAGATGCCATAAAATTCCTGCTAAGTTTGAAATTTTATCACCACTTGGAAAATCAAACTTATGTTTTTCTTTTTTAAACTGATTTTATTGATACATTCTACATAGTCATCATGATCACACTGAATATTGAGAGTCTGTACCAGTACATGACACAACTTAATTCTCATTTTTTCCTATCCCTCTGCATGCCACACAATGCCCTTCCCTTTTCAAACATGTTTTGCTCCTTTTTTTACCATTAAAATTTTTCTTTCCCTTCTTTACCTACCTTTTCCCTTTGAATGTAAATACTGTATCTTTTCTCTGGCATGAGGAACAGGACGAGTAAATTAGTTCTAAACTGTATGACAGATATTGTGAAATAGAAAATACTCAAAGGAAAGTCAAACTTTTACTTAGTTTTCTTAATGCTTATATTTTTTCCAATTAGTGATTAGTCATAGTACTTCAGCACGGACATGAGTAAAGCTCTATATGCTGTTGTTAGTTATGCCTTATTGTAAAGCTATTAGACCAATAATACCATTAAAATTTTAAATTAAACCTTTAGAAAAATTACATACTTAGAATACATGTACATGTAATATGATTATTTATACTCATAAATATCCTAGATGGTCAAAAATTACTACTCTTGCATATGCACTATCACATGGACTCAAAGGAAATTTTATAAACATTATTAAATTATGATAAAGCCAAGGATATAGTAAAAACTATTTCAAACCCTGTTTTATTCTGTTTATCCTTAGAAAGTCATAAGGAAAAGTGACCCCAAAATACACTGAGTTGTAGAGAAAACCATCTAACAACAGTGAATCTAATTTCTCAGTATTGATTGTGAAGGCCAGTTTTATCTTGATGCACTAGAATGCATAACATTATTTCCTTCTAATTGATGAAAAATCATGCATCCTCTAAGCAATTACATTTACTGACATCAACAGAAGTAGAAAGCAGATTTATATTTACTATACTTCTGAAGAGTATTCTATTTTTAAAGTTTAAAAAATGCCCCCATTTTAATCACACAACTATTAACTTTAAAAGTTTCTTGTTAGGCTAATTATTACAGTTCTTGAGAGATCATGATGTGAATGGGGTTTTAAAACAATGAGTTCACTCCTCTCCCTTAGTCATGAGCAATCCAGGCCAATGCCAAAGAAAGATCAGGAATAAAATGTGGGGAAGAAGGTAGATCAGGCGCTGCTAGTTTAAGCACTGAGTAGCAATCTGTTCTGTCTAGAAGTTAGAAACTGGGGGACATTTGTTGAATGAGGGGAACTCTATTGTTTCACTGTGAGGTTACCAAGGAAGCCACATTAAACAGTAGTTTGAGTTTTCCTGTCAAATTCTTCTTTATTTATCACAAACTTCTGGTTTCCAAGATTCTATGATCTCTACAACATTTAGAGAGCTGTCATAGCATGCCATCTTTAAAATTTTGTTGACAGTATTATTTGCCATTTATAATTTTGGTCTATTCAATGATCGATTCATTGTTCATTTAGTCATTCATTTATCTCCTCAAATATTTGTGGATTTATTATACTTTCACTTACAACCATGTACAACAAAATTAGGTGAAGATATTATCGATTGTGAGTGTCTTACTTTCTAAATGACATAACAGTTTTTTGTAATGTGCCTGAGATTAGAAAATTTCACAAATCTTTTAACTTCAAATTACTTCAAATGATATTTGAAGTAATTTTTAATTTTCCAGGCTCCACCATGATGTGGTATGATCATTAGAGAAAAGAAAAAATGATAGTTTCATATTTCTGGAGAAAGAGAATATTAGACCTGGCACTAAGTCTCTCAAGTGAAGGTAACAAAAATGTACAACATATATGAAATGCACGACTTGAAACATTGGAAATTAGATGGCAAAGGAAAGAGCACTCGGAAAGGTAGGAAAGGAAGTGGGTTCTTGAATTTACCCAGCTTATTTCCTTATGTGGTTAGCTTTTCTTGGGTAGTATATCTTTTGCTTAATTTAAAGTTAACTAATTAATACCCTCACTTAATTCTGTGAAACTCATTGTGCTGTATAAGTGATCACTCAACATATTTTTCTGTGTGTAATTTAAGTATGACATTCACTGAGATCACTTTAATATTTTTGTTGTCAAAATTTATTTTCTTTTTTTACCTTCCCCCTTAAGGTAAATTACAGATGTTTGTCCCTTTCCTATAGGAAAAGGATCACCACAAATAATGAGTCTTCTATTAGTCTATTGTGCAACTCATCATATCTCTTATTTGAATGAATGAGTACACAATTATGATCCTTTTCTGAATGTTGATATTTTTCTTTAAGATGCCTTAAGAAGTACTGAAAGTTATAACAGGAAATCTGATCTTCACATCACAATATTTTCATATACTTTCAGGCACTACCTTTCTTCACACTGAAATTTCATTTTCTTTAAGCCACAGTGAGTATTACCATCCTGTCTTTGAGATGAGAGGCCCATAGCAAAAACCAAATGCCTTCAATATTGTTTCAATTACTGTGGATTTGGAGAAGAAAAGAGGCAGAGATACTTAGAAACTACATAAAAGGATAGAGCTAATGGAAATAATGAAAATATGATGACTACGTCTTGACATAATCCCTCAATTATGGGTGGATATGTGAGAACTGAGGAAGTTAAGAATGTGAGAACTGTACACTGTAGACTCATCTATCCGAAAGGGAAAGAGTTAATCAAAAATAATGGAAAGTTAAAAAGAAATCCCTCCCCCATAGGCACACACACAACTGCCATCATATTATTCTCTGATAGTAAGAAATTGCAGTAGATCATCCATTAAGTTGAATAAAATAATCACAGTTTGGGTTAATGGGCTTATACCATTATAATTCACATTCCTATTTTGAAATTCATACTATAATTAGACTAATTTTTGCTTTCCCACACATTTCAATGTAGAAAAACTCATAAACCATATTGTCTGACTAGATGCACATTAATTTTTCCCAATTAGATACACTTAGGAGTGTTTTTTTTTCCCAAAGCATGCATGAATCGTTTAAAATAAAACTCATTATTTATTCATTAAAGCTATCAAATTTCCTTCCATCCTTTGCTTTCAATACGATCTTCATTTGCTCTTCTGGCTGACAAAATCAAAAGCGGTGCAGAATTTTTCAATAAAGCAAAGACAGAAAGAATGAGATGTTTATTCATAAAACAATTGAGCAAAACAAGCTGGGTAAGCAGAACGCAGGGCCGAGCCGACCTGCAGCCAAGCAGAACAGGGATGGTGCAGGCAGGTATGGCACAGCTCCCAGCCAGGGCCCCTACTTTCTGCGGAGCCCAGAGATTGTGAAGAGTCTATTATCCCTTCTTATTTTAATTCAGTGGAAACAGAAAAGCAGGCCCCAGTTCCATCCTCACATTAGGTAGAGCTGAACAGAATGCATTTCCCTGTGGCCGTATAGGAAGGAGCGGGCGAGGAAATCTGAGAGACGGTGGTAGCCAAGCAGCCAAATTACTTTAAATTTTATTTTATTTTAATTTCCCATTTGAATAGAATAGATTTCAAATATTTGAAAGTATCCAAATTAGATATTCTGAGATCAAATGCAAATTTGGCAGATGCATTTGAGTTAGTGACTCAAACGGCAACCCTGCCAGGAACAATGTAGAGTTCATAAAAAATAAAAATCATCCAGTTACTTAAATTCCAGCTTCTAGCATTTTGGACACCTGTCTACACTGTGTCACAATAGTTTTATTTTCCAAATTGTGTCATCTTGCATACCGTTTCTATGGCATTTTTTGAAACAATTTGGTTTCCTTCCCAAATTAGTATTTGTGTGTATCCGTATACATGTATGTTGGGGGTAAAGGAGGCTTACCTCGTACGGTATTTATGTGACTTCGCCCCCAACCAGGACTAATTACATCTTGAATTTGTATGTGCTAAACTTAACATGAACACATCTGCTTCAGTGTTCACTTGAAATATGAAGCAGAAATACATCTTCAGGCTCACTCCGTGTAGGCCAAGTCACTGAACACCAGAACCCAGAGGCACATGGGTATACTCCTTTTTTCCTCTATCAGTTATTTGGCTTTCTTGCCAAAAATATTAAGGACTTATGATTCAGAACATTTTTACATAAAAACAGACTTAGAGCCGGGCATGGTGGCTCACGCCTGTAATCCCAGCACTCGGGAGGCAGAGGCAAGAAGATTGCTGAGTTCGAGGCTTGCCTGGGCTACATAGTGAGCTCAGAGCCAGCCTGAACTGCAAAGGGAGACCCTGTCTCAAAAAAAAGAAAAAAAAAACAGACTTAGATATGACTATTAGCCTCATTTTATTTCATGATTTATATCCTGGGAACTTATAAATGTAAGACGAATGCCTGGATAATGGTTGGTACAGCATTTAGATAGATTAAAAAAAATAAATGTCTGGTGAGGTCAGTAAATTATTAGATTTGGTGCTAAATTTGACTCATTTATTTTAATGCTCCTGCATGGTAGGTGTCCATGACAGAGTAAGAGATAACGTGTAATGAGTTACCTCATTTCAGGAAAAACCCACAATGTTTTAGAATGAGAATTTAGAGATATGTCAGAAAGAAAATGACATTTTGGCAGTGTGCTGATTAAACATGAAGCAAGACAGCCATGTCAGTGTCTAGAAAAAGAGAATCACAGGAAAAAGAACAAGTTTCAGGGCCCTGATTGTCAACAAGTTTTAGCATGAACAAAACATACCTAAAAGATTGTTACTGCAGAAGATGGTACATGAGAAAATTAGTAAAAAGATTCCATGAAGGGGAAGGAGGAAGTTTACATAATTTGCATATAACAATCTTCATTGTTAGAACAATTATTTCAATTAAAATAGAAAAAGTCTCCACATTGGGAGATATTTCCATTTCCAAAATTGAAAAATGTTTAGAATATTAAATATGCTTTTTCATCTATGTTTTAACATCAAAATAAACCTCCAAAACATCTTTAATATTTTGTAACACTTTGTGAGTGTCTCAGTTGTTTTTTGTTCACTGCTAAAACAAAAATAGCCAAAATTCAGTTTAAAGGGGAAAGGTTTATTTAGTTCACAGTTTGTAGATGGTTCAGTCCATAATCTCCAAGGTAGTGGCACATGGTAGAATCACACAAAAGAAACAGTTCATGGAGGGCAGAAAACTGTACCATTGTAAGGAAGCAAGCAAACAAGCCAGCCAGGGAAAACTGCAGCTCTTTATAGCTCCATTATATATTTGGATATCTTATACTATAATGTATTAAAAATAAAATAACTATTGAAGAACAAATTTCACTTGGCACATAAAATATTTTCTAATTTCCATTTCAAATTAGAAAAATAATTCAGTAGTGCAAAATTAATGAAAAATTGTACATACAATTTGTAATTTAGGCAAGTGTAATATCTAATATAAATCTATATGTATTATGTGTGTGTGTATATAAAACACACTTTCTTTTAATTAAATGTATGCTCCATGTAGCCTGCTAGTAATAAATGTTCTTTTTATTTTAATTCATCTGTATAATTTTGGTTATCATGTTTTTAGGTACAAAATTATTTTTAATTAAAACTTTGACAATGTTTTTCTTATTTTTAAAATAAAGTGTTTTTAATTGCTAATTTAAAATAGACATTTAAGCGAGTAATTTGCTATCACTTTTTCCTTACTAATTTGACAGTATGTACATGCTGTAGTTATGCAAATCAATCAGTTTTTCTCAGTAGAAAGACAAAGCAACACTAAATGCCTCCAAGTATTTCAAATAGTGTTTCCAAAACCTGCTATGATTTGTTAAGAAATGCAATCATTCTTTAAATGATATACACTGTTTACTGGTTTATATTATTATATTTTCTTTGTAATAAAATTTACCTTTACATTGTATTGTCACAGATATTTTCCCCATGATTTTTAATCTTAAAGTGATACATATAGATTTCAAAATAGAAAGATGTAAAGATATAGAAAAAAATGTGTAATGATTATATAAAATGCAGATAAAAGACAGAAATTTCTTACTTGGTACTTCTGTAAGAAAAATAATTTTCACTAGAATGATTTGGTTAATTTTGAGAATGTTAAAAGTGTATATTATGTAACTAAATAGTACTACATGTACAATTTTTGAGAGAATTCATTATTTTCTCTCTTATTTTTCATATTCTTCCATGAAAATTTTCACTGAAAATTTGTGTAATATTACTACCTGTGTAATATTAAGATCATTTCCCTTGCATTTTGTTGTTGTTGCTCTTGAAGTGCTTTTTAATGTTGTAATCACGTTCACAACATAAAGTTTGATGAAAGGATAGATTTTAAAATCATACATATCATATGGCCCTAACTATGTGATTATAGCTTGCATCATGCATGTGGCACTGGTTTTACGTATGTGCAAGATGTAACATTTGTGAGATCAGGGAGAGGTCCACACAGATGTCAGAAGGCCTGAGAGGATAATGCATGAAGCTATGAGACTGAAGTCAAATAGGCAGTTGAGATTCCAGGAAGTGGGAAGAGTTGGGAAAGAGGAAGGTCTGCAGAAAGTCTCAAGGAGCGGGCAAAGCCGGCCCAAGAGAGAAGTCATGAGAGACTCAAGCGGGCAATGTCATAAGGGTGTGTCTGCCCAGGTACTCTGGAGTGTGTATCTCACCACAGCTTGCCCTGTGTTCTGGACATAGAGCTACAGGTTTAAGGTTCACGCTGCTGGATTTCAGTCTTCCTTTTGTCTTGTTGGTTTCTACTCCTCTGTCTTCCTTTGTGAACAGAAACGCTTACCCTGTGTCACTCTATGCCATCATCATTTAATTTCCCTTTGCTATTTCAAGGGACTCAAAGTGAAAAATGTACCTTAAGTTTCAGAGAAGAGATTGGGCATGGATTTTTTCAGGAATGCTAAAACTCTTTAGACTTTGGCAGCTCATAGAGATGGACAATATACATTTGACATAAAGATATGTGCATAAGACTTTTGGGAGCCAGGGGTGGAACGCGGTGATTGATATCTTTGTGTTGCTCTAAAGCCTCATGACATCATGGGGAAGATTGCTTCTAAGTAATTGGATTATGAGGATGCTATAGCTGGGTTGCTGCTGTTAGGAGGCAGGGTCTTTCCAGAGGACACCTGTTACTGGAGCGTGGCTCAGAAGGCTTTATCTCCTTGCCCCATACCTCCCTGCCCCTACCTCCTGGCTGCCGGGTCACGAGTAGCTTTCCTCCAACATGACCTCCCACCACGCCTTCCTGGATTGAAGCAAGACTCTATGGACAGAAAGTGTGAACTAAAATAAACCTTTTCTCATTTTAGACACATTTGTCAGGTATGAAGTCTCAGTGTGAGGAAAGTGACTAAGACAGTTTGGTTAGTCTACTTTTTAAAAAGAGTTTACTTAATTCATAATTTTGGGTCATCCCTGTGGTTAGGTTGCTGATGGGCACCCACAAGGCTGACCATGGTGAATGGGATCATTGCAGGATGATGTGTGAGGAAAGAGATAACATAGTGATGCAGAATCCAGAGAGGGGCCAACTGTGGTGGCTCACGCCTGTCATGCCAGCACTCAGGAGGCAGAGGCAGGAGGATTGCTGAGTTCAAGGCTTGCCTGGACTACATAGTGAGCTCAGGGCCAGCCTGAACTACAAAGCGAGACCTTGTCTCAAAAAAAAAAAAAAAAAAAAAAAGATTTCAGGTCTGTTAGTTGGTGCCACCCATATCCAACGTGAGGCGTCTCAGTATTTACACCCAGAACTATGCTAAACCAATCAGTGGGCTAATTTAGCAGTCACAGTCTCTACTCTGTGGCCACACACCCTATATCTACACCTGTGAAAAGCTCCACCTGTCACCCATGAATGGATGAGGCTTGAGGAAACATCTAAACACAACGCCTTTCATTTTATAAGTCCTTTATTTCCAATTTTTACTGCTGATACTATCTCTTCCTTTTTCATGTTTTAGGATGCTTTAAGCACTTTGAGCCACAGTTTGAATTATAATCGTATTTTGAGTCACAGAATGCAAAATAATTCTTTCTGAATGTTAGAAGAGATTTTAAGGGACATATGCTCAGTCCTTCCACTTGTCCCAGAATAGGACAATAAAAATACGCTTCCGTATTCCCTTCCTTAGAAAAATTTCAGATCATGTTAGCTTACACTGTGGAGTTTAGCAAGAAGCTGAGCAGGCAAGTAGTAAACAATTATGCTTCAGTTTCTGCACGTGTCATGAGATTAGTGTACTGGGAAATGGCAAACCCTTTCATACTGAGTTTAAAATTATATATGCCTTTCTAACCAAAAGACATAAATTTGAGTATTCATTATTTACCACCTTCCAAAAATCTCTAAGATTATCCTTTATTATGGAAAAAATACCTAATTTTTTAACCTATCTCAGTAGTATCTCAAAATAATCTTTGTAGAACTGCAAAGATTTAGAGGACATAAATTTATTTTACTGAATATTTATGTCCTTTTTGGGTTTCTATACTGTACACCCTGATTTCCTATATCTTTCTATAACATGTTTTATTTCTTATGTTACTCATTTATTGATTTTTAATTCTCAATAAGGAAAGTCTTAATTAAGGTAGACTGCCCAGAATAAAACCTTGAGATAATAAAACCTTTGAGTAAAAATGTTATTAAATTGGAAAATAACTTCAAGAGAACTTAATAAGCTAGTAGGGAGAAAAATGACAAAGAAAAGAAAGTTACCAACGCAGGACATTTATACAGCATCTAACTAGAGAAAATTTGAGAGAAAATAAACTTTCCTGATTTATGTCAATCAAGGAACAGGAAGCTGGTAGGTTTATTCATTTATCCCCGTAACTTTGGAGTTGAGTATTACTTCTAAAGACAAGAGCTGACACTTTAGACTGGGTCTGATGGAAAATAATAATATTATTTTAACAAAATTTTTAAGAAAGGTCCTCACACAGACTCACATTCTACCAGCAGTATTCTTCTCCCCCTGCATTTACACCTCCTCTTTGGTGTCTAGATGGCTGAATATGGTGAAATAAATATCAACAGATCAATTCTCAAGGAGACCCTTCTTAAGGCATGCCAGGGACTTTCTGCTCCAACTGAAGCTTTGTATTTTGCACTCTTGAGTCTATGAGTGATGTCTGATTGCTTTCTATAATGGCATTTTCCTTTTTATCCCTATATAAAATATTTGGTTTCCTTTTAATCTGGCTTTATTCTTAGCAGCCACATGTTCTTTGGCTCTAAATTTTACATGTTAATTTTTTCTAAAAAAAATTTAAATTTTCAAATCTTTTGGCTCTGTGTTTTGTTCTTAATTCTTTCTTTAAATCTGGCTAAGAACATCCACTGGTACCTATCTCATGCCATCAATATTGGGCTGCCTTGAAATTCACCCTATCAGATCAATGAGACCATTGCATTTAAGCTTAGCCTTCCTGTAAGTTTCAGAACATGAGGGAGATTTTTTTTAAGTTCTTTACTAGAAATTACCAGAACCAGTTTCTTGTCCAGTTCCCAGTATGTTTGCATTTCTGTCTGAAAACTCACAAACTTACCCTTTATTGGGCATGTGCTAATATTTTGGGCTTCTAAACTTTCCCTAGAATTCTCAGCAAGCTACACTTCCTGATTTCTAGGATTTATTTAGCTTTCCTCATTAAAGCTTTACCAGTTCCATCTGAAAACCAATTCCAACATAGCCAGATATATCTACAGCATAGAACTCACTTTTCTGATACCAGCTTTCTGTATTAGTCATTTTTCTGTCACTGAAACCCAATACCCCACACCCACCATTTAAAAAAGAAAGAGTGAACTATGCTTACAGTTCAGGGCATTGAGTCCAAGGTTGGCTGGTTTCCAGAAAGAAAAATGATGGCAGAATGGTGGGGCACAGCACAGTTCCTTAGATCATTGTAGCTCCAAATCAGAACAGGTATACATGTCAGAGAGGAAGGGGCAGGGAGTAATGAATAGTAAGCATGATCAACCCAGACACAATCACAAGTGTGGTTAACTAGTCCTCTGAGCAGCTCCCATGTCAATCAAGTTCATACAGTGAAGCTTGTCCACCACAGTGTACTTATTAGTTCTAACAGTTAAGTTTAGTGATCAGTATAATTGGCTTGGTGTCTCCCAGTTCAATAACAAAGAGCATTTTTGAGTATGTCTATGTGGGTCACAATGATAGGAATTTAGGGTTTAGATTTGATCCCTATCTCTATCTTTCTCTTTAGTTTCTTTACCTCCTCTGCTTCCTAGCCAACACACACTAACATCCTTTGCTATACCACATCTTTCTGCTTTGAAGCCAACATACCATGGACCGAGGCCAACATACTTCTCCTTTAAATTGTAGGTATTAGGTTGTGCCTCAGCCTGTGGGGGAAAAACTAATAAATTAATATCATAATTTATTTTAGTTGTTATCATTATTCCTTTTATATTTTTAGGATGTATATTCCAATAAGTCAATGGGTCAGAATAAAAGAAAAGGCAAAGTGAAAAATAATTGCATGTAAATACATGAAATGTGGGACTGACTAATGTAAAATAGTTATGACTGCGTCCATAGTATTCTAGCATTCTAAGTGTTTTAGATTGTATGAAAAATAACTCTACAATCATATAATAATATAGAAACATATTCATCATAAAATATTTTAACTGACATTGGTGCTGTATGAAAGGAAAATATGAGACATTATTTTGAATAAAATATAGCAGTGATTAGGTTGTTAAGATTTCAAAGAACATTGCTTCCTAGATGCTATGTGCAATGTCACATTGCCATTCAGAGATTGAATTTTCCATTGAATATTACCACCCTCAGCTATATTTTATGTATTTAATTTTAAATATGTACAGTAAAATTTATTCTTTTTAAGTAAAGTTTTACAAGTTTTGAGAAATACACTATGTTCAATATAAAGAATAATGCTATCAGTTCAAAAAACTTTCTTCTTCTCTGTAATGAAATTTTCTCTGAGATTCTAAATCCCTGGCAACTACTGTTGTGTTAAAAATCAATAGAGCATTTGAGGAACAAATTAGTCTATTTGCTTGACACTAGATGAAAACTCTCAAAGGCAGAATGTAAATGGAAATTCTTACATTTTACTGCAAATCTAAGTAAATGTACAGAGGAGAATTTCATTACACAACTTCACTAAATTTAATTGCAATTTGCAAAGGTGCTCAATTGTATATAAAACATAACATTTGCTAAAGCTATTAGTTTCAGAAAAATTATTTGATTCTTGTTATGTTTTAACTGATGCATAAAAATACAAGTTGAATGAGTTGTAATGTTTCAGTACGTGAATACATCTGCTTTAAGAGTTCTGTCTCCTTAAAAATTTATCATTTCTCTTTGGTCAATGTTTCAAAATTCTGCTAGCTCTTTGAAAAATAAATTATTGATAGTAGTTCTCTGGCTGTCGAATAGAAAACCAGAACTTCTTGATCTCTAGTCACATTTCTAATTTGAAAAAAGACATTAAGAAAAATAGAGAGAATAAAATTAGTATTTCAGTTTAAGGAAGAGGGCCTTAAATTAACTCTTATCCATAGGCTCATTTCAATAGGTATTTGGAAAAGAAAGTTTGCTAATATTCTCTGCATTTATCAATCTATACACAAAGTAGACATGTATTTCAGAAAGCTAGAAAGTGCTTGCAAGTTCAGGAAATTAAACATAAAATAAAATAGGATATTTGACAGAAAATATATATTTTTTTGTCAAGTAGGGTAGTAGAAAATATCTGGATATTTAAACTTTGCTACAGTCATTTCAATGGTATGCCAAAAATGTCAAGAACTCTGTTCAGTTAAGAGTAAAAAGCAAATACGTGTTTAGTTTCCTAAAATATAACTTTCAACTCTTTCAGAATACAAGTTAA
>PVIC010018002.1:0-32093 GCA_004025085.1 Thryonomys swinderianus
TTACTGGCTGCATCAATGTTTAGTGATTAAATAAAATGACAAAGGGAACTAGCTTCTCAATAGGAAATAGGGAAGTATTCTAAGAGACAAAGACTTGTGCCTTGAGAGCCTGGGCCAGTCTTTAGCATAAGAAATTTGTAGATTACCTGGGGAGAAACTTGTAGATTACCTGGGGAGAAGTTTTAGGAGCAGAGAGCACATTCCGGGAAGTTTTTAAGTACTCTCTGCCAAAGTTATCTTTGTATTTTAAATTCCTGTAGATTTAGATTCTAATCATGCTAAACCTATATGTTAACCACTAACTACATTGTCCATTGAAAGCCTTGCATGTAAGCACTGTAGTTAGAAATACTATAAAAGAGCACTGAAGAATAAACTCAGGGCCTGCTCAGTACTGACTGAGAGGTCCTCCCGAGCCCATTTTCCTGTCTTCTTTTCTTAATCCGCGCCCCTCGACTTCACAACCCCGCTGTTTTGTCCGGCTGGCTCCGGCAACCCCCGTGTGAATCAATTCACACTGCGGAGCCCAGAGAGCCTGGGCTGGTTCCACTCAGTCCAAAGGGCCCTGGTCTTACCGGAGATGCCTTTCTGCTGGCTGAGACTCCACCTCCCCGCACGGGAGAGCGCAATGCAAATCTCCTCCTAGTGAGTCCGTTCCTCATGGCTCAGCCTCCAAGTGCACCCAGGAGACACCTGTGATAAGATCATTTGGTGTTTTCTACTCCCTGTTTACTGGCCTGACTGTTTAGAATAATATTTCAGATAAGGTTTCAGTAGCTTTAATGGAAGTTAAACAAAAAAATCTACATCTAACTCATTATATATTTACATATAAATATGTAATTAAGTGTATACATGAAGCAGAATAGAAATCGTTTATGTGTAGCTGAAACTCTTCAGTCTCAAATGCAATCTACACTGTGGATATTTAAATTGTAAAACTCTAAATATCAGAAGAACGACCTCACCTCTGTGAACATTTTTCTTAGTAAGTAATAACTGAAAGCTAAAAACACTCTAGTTTCACGCTTATCTGGCTTCCACAGTTCAAAGCCTCTTACAATCTAGCATTTTGTAGACAATGGGTTCAACTTAGTTTTTATTGGCGAAGAAATGTTGAGACTCTTGTCTAATGTGTATGTGTCAGTGCCCTGGAAAGTGAAGAAATGTAGTTACAGCTTCACAGTCTGTTGTTGAATTGTGCAAGGACTATGTCACTGGAAAGACAAAATCGATTTCTTCTAGAAAATTTTTCAAAAATAAAGGTGATGAAAAACAGACCCTGGGGATCTTTTCTCAAATCACATTGGTAAATCTGTATGCTGTATTACATGTTAGGTTTTTGTTTTATATCTGCTTTTGCTCTATTACTGCAGGGAAAAAAAATCCTACTTTGAAGTGTCAGGAGAAGAGGAATATGATAGAAAATTGGAGTACTATGGAGCTGTATATTTTCTTCACCAAAGTGTGTGATGCTGCATGACTGTAATCCCAGCACTGGAAGGCTGAAGCAGGAGGATCACCAGCAGTTTGATCCCAGCTTGAGCTACAAAGTCTGTTCAAGGTCAGCAAAATGACCTAGTGAGACCTTATCTCAAAAAACAAAAACAAACCAAACTCCTGGCCTCCTTTAGCCCCTCACTCTGTATACATAAGTTTTGTTTCCACTTTTTCATTTTTAACCCTCAAATTTCTTCTTTTCCTTTTTTTGCTTTCTCCTCCTTCCCCCAGGTCCTCTGCCTCTTTGAAAATTCTCACTCCACAAAGAATGGCTGCTATCAAGAAATCAACCAAAAAAAAAAATCAACCAACAACAGATGCTGGTGGGGATGTGGGGACAAAGGAACCTTCCCCACTGTGGGTGGGATTGCAGACTGGTGCAACCACAGGGGCGATCAGTGTGGAGATTCCTCAGAAAGCTAGGATTAGAGGTCCCATTTGACCTTGCTCTTCCCGCGCTCGGTATATTTACAGAAGAATTAAAAGCATACCACAGCAACATGTGTGCACCCATGATTACAGGAGCACAGTTTGTATTAGATAAGTCTTGGAAACAGCCCAAATGCCCATCAACTGGAAGCTGGATAAAGAATATGTGGGATTTTATTATAGAATGGAGTATTACTCAGCCACAAAGAATAATAAATTAGAGATATTTATAGCTCAGTGGATGCACCTTGAGCCTTACTCCTAAGTGAAATAAATAGGACACACGTGCAAATACTGTATTATTTCTCTGGGAAATATTATTTCTTCAGAAAATGAAAGTGAGCAAACGAGATGTAGAATGTACGATAGATACGTGAAAGGAGATAGAACTTTAAGAAGGATGAACAAGCTGGGAGGGACAGACACACTTTCAAGAACAGTGCTCAAGGGGCTGACGGGAACTCTGCGGTTTAATTAACAGCAAGGAATGAAGGCGGGGTCAGGAGTCTGCCCAGCTGAAGGTGCTTGCTCTGTGGCACAGCAGGGTTCCCAGTCTCAGTCAGCCACGACCACTTCTCTGGGAGGTCAGCACGGGTTCTCTGCAGCGGCCCCGGACGTCCCTGTGGGTCCCGAGCGCAGTTTGCGATCGTCCTGCTCAGAACGGCCGGGTCCTCGGGTGCCACCCTCTCCGCGCTCACCCTCAGCAGGTGATGTCTGGTCCTTTCTCATAAACGGGCTTATCAAACATACCCCTTATTCCTGGAGTCTACATTGACTGCAAAGCAGAGTGGGGAGAAGGAAAAAAAAGATGTAAGGAGCAAATGGAATTAGAGAGGAAGGAATGGACTAAGGCCAGTGAAAGGCCCTGCCTGTGACCAGAGTGCAGAAGGCGAGTGAGTTTAAAGGAAAGTCGGGTCAGCCAGGCGTGGTGGCTCACGCCTGTAATCCCAGCACTCGGGAGGCAGAGTCAGGAGGATTGCTGAGTTCACGGCGGCTTGCCTGGGCTCCATAGTGAGCTCAGGGCTAGCCTGAACTACAAAGCAAGACCCTGTCTAAAAAGAAAAAAAAAAAAAAAAAAAGGAAAGTCGGGCCACTTTCGCTTGGACCATCCTGCTGATTTCTCCACAACCCGCGTAGTGAGCACTGTCAAAGTACAGGCGCGGGACAATTTCTGGATGTCAGTAGAGAAACACAGATTAGGTGACTGGGGTGAGGTCATTCAACCCTCTCAGGACAGTTCAAGACAAAACATTCACCTCATCACGTGTCCTTATCTATGAAACAACACTGCCTTTATCAGAACTCAGATCCATCTGATTAATGCCACGCCTCCAGGGGGAGTCAAGATGGACCGATGTCATCTATTACTGTCCCCCAGGTCCCTAAATGTTTGCACAGTGAAAATACTTGTTGTAAAACTTTCCCTCTCATTTCAATGTATTATTTATCGTGATAAGAATCCAAAAATAAAAGCACGAAAATGAGAGTTTAAGGTACAAATGTTATAACTTATGCACTGAAACTCTCAATGTACAAAACACATTTTTAAATGAGTTATGTAGACCTAAAAATACTGAAACAGAATTATTCTTATTTTTAAAGCTAAAGACAAGCCTCTAGTGTATTTTTCTTTTCCGCTGGATAAACGGAATTCACCTTTAAATAATATTAAGGATCATCACTACCTTTCCAAGCTACAGAATGTTAATTCTACCTTTCTGCACGTGGAAGCAAGCTTACTCATTTTACTTTGCAAGAGGCTGCCATGTGCCAAAGAATTTTGTAATAATTATTCACAGCACTTGAGGAGAATTCAGGCTGTTATCCATCGTTCAATTCATTTTTCTCAGATTCTAGTTTCCCTTTAATTTAATACGAATGAGACTTTCTCAGCTTGGTCGGCAAAAGGACTTTTGCATAACCAGTTGCCAGGGAAGGGCAGCCATGATGCGGCACTGAATCAAAAGCCTGGTGGAAGCTGGAGGCACAAATGCTCCCCTGGGTACAGAAAATGAAACAATAGCATGCAGTGGAGTCTTCTAACATTTTGGAATGTGTTTAATGCATTGTTACTTGGAGCAAAACTAGCAAGTTAATAGAAATTATGGTACTTAAAAGTATCATGTAGCTAAAGGTATCTTTTGCTTTTGTATTTCTTTATAGTTTAAGTTTTTATTAGTACATGTTTGCCACTCATAGTCACCATATTCATTGTGGATAATTAGAATGTATACATGACAATTTAAAAATCTCTTTTCTACCTTTAATCCCCTCTCCTTCCCATAACAAATGCTGCCCAGGCTTGGGGGCGGGGAGTAGCTCTTCCCCACTGTTGTTTGGAATGTAAACTAGTACAGCTGCTATGGAAATCAGTATGGAGAGTCCTCAAAAAACTAAAACTAAAAAATTCCACTTTACCTGGCTACTCCATTTCTAGGTGTGTTCCCAAGAGAATTTAAGACATCACATTACAGTGACCCATGCTTACTCTTGTCTATAGAAGCCACAATTTGCAATAATTAAATATTGGAAATGGCCTAAATGCTTACCAACAGATGAATGGATAAAGAAAATGTGGTATTTTCACAGTGGAGTACTATACTGACTTAAAGAAGGGTAAACTTGAGTTATTCATAGGGAAATATATGCTCGTGAGATCATGATATTAAGTAAAATGGTCTTTTAAACTCTAGTTTCTCTTCAGAATACCGATTGCTTTTTTAATACATTTTCTTAAGAGGATACAAGTTCTTCTTCCTATTTGTTGGTAGTTTAATTTCCCATATAGCCATAAATTATATCTTCACATTTAATTTATACCTAAAGTCATATACAACTAATTGGTATGTAGAGGTGGTGAACAACCAAATTGGCATAAGGTAAAATTGGCATAAGGTAAAATTGGCATAAGGTAAAATTGGCATAAGGTAAAATTTCTTTCTTTTTTTTTTTTTTTTTTTGAGACAGGGTCTCACTTGTAGTTCAGGCTAGCTCTGAGCTCACTATGTAGCCTAGGCAAGCCTCGAACTCAGCAATCCTCCTGTCTCTGCCTCCCAAGTGCTGGGATTACAGGCGTGAGCCACCACGCCCGGCAAGGTAAAATTTCTAATTTCATTGTTTATTATTTTCAGACTTGATCCCTAATTTGATGTCATCACTGTATGTTAGTAAGTGGAACTGAGAAGCTGAAAAAGAATTCAGTTACTCACTTGTTGTAGAGAGCTTTAACTTATGAAGGTAATCATTGTTTTCAATCCAAATCATTAAGGCATATATGTGGTTTTTTCCTAATTAGGTAGCACAGTCTGGTTTATCAGAATAATATTACCATATCAATAATTACACTCCGATTTGTTATATAAGGTGAGTAAACATGAAAACATTTAGCTTTATTTTGAGTATGAATATCTATCATTTATATAAAGAACTGTGTTTGACATGTGACCATATATGGGCAATTCCCCCTGACCCTGCCCTGTAGCCAGGATGATGGGTGGGTGTCACCAAATCCAGCCAAGAAAATTATTTTTCCATTGAGTTCTCTCTTTATGTTCATTAAAAATTACAAGAGTTTGAGTCTACTTTTTACGTGCCCATTTCATACCAATAATCAATAATCATCCTGGTCTGTTTTTGTTGATCTACACTCGATTGATATTGCTTTATATGAAATTTTCAAAGTCATAGAATGAACTCTCAAAGTTATTTTTCTTAAATTATTTTATGAAGTTTACATATCTTCCTTTTTCATATAATGTATTTTACAATGATGTTTCTATGGAATATTTTGTCTCTATCTTGATAGTGATTTTGTTGATTTTATAAATCAATTTAGGAATAGTGATGCATTAACAATACTGAGTCTTTTAATCTTCCTTCACAATATATGTTCCCAATTATTTCAATTGTTACTTTTATTATTATTTTGTTTTTCATCATCAAAATATGATACAGATGCAATTCTTTTTTAGTTGAATTCTTATTGGTACATTTTACATACAGTTCACAATAACAATCACACTCAACATTGGGGAATTTGTATAGTATATGACAGAAGTTAATTCTCATTTTTACCCATATCCCTACCTACCCCTCAATCCTCACCCCTTATATACATGCAATTTCTTTTTTCTTTTCTTTTCTTTTCTTTTCTTTTCTTTTCTTTTCTTTTCTTTTCTTTTCTTTTCTTTTCTTTTCTTTTCTTTCTTTTCTTTTCTTTTCTTCTTTTGAGACAGGGTCTCGCTTTGCAGTTCAGGCTGTCCCTGAGCTCACTATGTAGCTCAGGCAAGCCTTGAACTCAGCAATCCTCCTGTCTCTGCCTTCCGAGTGCTGGGATTACAGGCGTGAGCCACCACGCCTGGCACTGTGGTATGTGGTATTGATTGCTGGTGGATGTGAGTCTCCATGCCCAGCACTGTATGTGGTTACTGGGATCAGGACCTTGCGCTTGTGAGGCAGGCGCCAGAACCACTGAGCTAACTCTCCGGCCCTACATGCTATTTCTTTTTCTTTCCAAATTATATTTATTCTTCTCCCTCATTAAGATGCAGTTCTATTTACTTAATATTTATTGCTGCTCTTATATATGGTACTGTTTTTTGATTTCAGTTTATAATTGAGTGATACTAATACATAGACAGCAGATTATATTATTACATTTTGTTTCTCATTTCATCATCTATATTTTGGAAAAAGCATACAGTACTGATTTTTTTCTACTCAATCACAGATATTAAATGGTATCAATTCTCCTTTAAGCAATGCACCACTTGCATCTTAGTAGTTTTATTATATTTTGTTTTAAGTTTTACCTAATTGAAATATTATCTAGTTAGTCTTGCTACATTCTTTTAATCCATGCATTATTTAGAAATGAGATGTTTCATTTTCAAATATTTGACCATTGTTTAGATATCATCCACTCTGGCTTAATTTATTTTAAGTCCATTCTGGCTTAATTTATTTTAAAAATAAGTACACATTTTTATCAAAATCAAAGAATGTTATATGTAGAAAATTCTTTGTAATAGACTTCATAAAGTTTGTTTTTGGTTACTATTGTTGAATATCTTGCTTACATAGCTCTAAATGCTCTGAAGTAAATTTAGAGGACAGTAGCATTAAAACCCTCTATCAAATAATTAATTTATTCATTTCTCAATTTATTATTTGGTGTACTGGGCCTCCAATAGAAAGCAATGATTTTCCTGACTACAGTTTTACTTTTCTCCTCTCAGTTCTAAGGAATTTTGTGTTCCTTATTTTCCAAATTGGCTACACATCATTTTCTGGATAATTTTCTTTTCGTGGGAACCACGTCATTGATGGTGCCCACAGCAGGCTGTGTGCAGTGCAGGCAGTAAAGACTTCACCCCACAACTGGCTCATTTTGAGAAGTGAGTCACACAGCAAAGTTCAAAGTGGCTCTTACCCAAAGGCCGTTCTCAGCCTAACCCAAGGATGCTTGTGTCTTCTTTTACAAGCCTTGCCTGGACCTATCAACTGCACATCTTCCCTCATGTCCATTTAACCAGTGATTATATCACCAATAAATACCAGTGGCTTTGTCTGTTCAAGGCCTTTGCTTGCTCAGCACTGGACATCTTGTTTTCCTCTCCTCTCTCTCTCTCTCTCTCTCTCTCTCTCTCTCTCACACACACACACACTCTACACACTCTATCTCTAAGACTCTCATTTCACTTTGTGTAGTAGCTCTGAACAGGAGATTAGAATCCTCTGCAGGACTTTTGATACTTTTAAATTGGCTTTCTTCTTTTATTCTTCTGTTGAGTCTCCTAATTTACAATTTTCATTCTAAACTTTTTGGCTGTTTTATCTCGTGACATTTGCTTTTTTCTATTATTTCTCTTTTCAATTTTTTAAAATACGTTGTTTCTAAACTGGTGAATTTACCTTCTTTCTGTTTCTTCAGACAGTTGTTTTGCTTTTCATGTTAAATTCTGCCTTTTTTTGTAAAAAAAAAGGTGAGGTTTGACTATGAGCTCAATTTTAGGTTCATTAGAGACAGGTTCTTCAAGAGGATTTGTTCAATCTGATGAACTATTCTCAGCTTAAATATTACTTACATGAATTGTAAGATTCAATGTTCTGAGGAGTCCTAAGTTTGTGATTTTAAGTGTCACTTTGGAAGCTAAATTATGTTTGTTAACTTTCTCAGCCCAGTTTTCATTTTACTTCTTTTACTTCTTCCATTATTGGAAAAACCTAAATTTTTGGAGTCACACATGTGTATTTCTAATTCATTGTTGAGATATAATTTTCCTAGTTTATGAAAAGATATGATTCTCAGACTCAACTTACTGGTTAACCCTGTATTTTATGCTATTTCATTAGAAATCTATTCTCAGATTAAGTAAATATACTAAAAACACAAGTTATTTTTTTCATTTCACATTTATTTTTTTCATTTCTCACCAGTACTTAGTTTTAGACTTTGTGTAGTCCTTACTACTTTGTCAATTTTTGTTTTTATTAAACTTATAATTAAAACTATTGTTCAGCAATTTTAGTCATTTTCAGAACTAGGTAGTTGATTATATCTCAAAAAGAATCAAAGATCTATTCTGGCTATTCACCCTATGTTATTATAAATGTGATTATGTTATTTAATCATTAAAATAAATCAGGAGTTTTGTTTTGACATCTTAGATATGTTTCACTAAAATCCAGATTTAAATTCTTACAACAATATTACTCAAAGGCCAGGGATTTAGCTCAGTGGTTCCAGTGTCTGCCTGGTGGTACAAAGTTCCAAATTTGATCCCAGGTACCATACACCACAATGCAGGTCGTAATGACTCATGGTTGTAAACTCAGTACTCAGGAGGCAGAGGCAGGAGGATTGCTGAGTTTGAGGCTTGCCTTGGATACATAGTGAATTCAAAGCCAGCCTGGACTACAAAGTGAGACCCTGTCTCAAAAAAAAAAAAAACCTCGAAAAAAATTGTTCACAATTCTAAAAGGACGAATTATACATACTGTATAATATTGATACATTACTTAATTCTTAGAGCGCTTAATAAGTGTTTGATTAACATATAGTAAAGGAAATTGCAAGGGTTTACTTGCAAAGGAAATTGAAGTGTTTATTTTTTGTTGTGGAGATTTTTATGTTGGAAAACTTAGTTTTTTCCTTCCCTCCCTCCATCAGTAAAGTATGCTACAAATATATTCCTCTTTTCTTCAGGATTTAGGAAAGACACTTGCCACCTGTGAATACCAATATATATCAAAATATAGGCAAGTTGTTTGGTAAATAATTTCTTCAGTTCATTAAGTATACAGTAAGGCTGTGTTTGCATGCTTAACGTATCTACTAGCTAATTTATTTATATTAAAGATAATTGTATGTAGAGCACAAACTTTTAATTCAGCCAGTGAGTTAAATAGTTTTTGTGTACAAGCAGATTGTTCATATATATTTCTTTATTTTTTAAATTTTTATTTATTTATTTATTTACTTATTTTTGAGACAGGGTCTCGCTTTGTAGTTCAGGCTGGCCCTGAGTTCACTATGGTGCCCAGGCAAGCCGCCGCGAACTCAGCAATCCTCCTGTCTCTGCCTCCCGAGTGCTGGGATTACAGGCGTGAGCCACCACGTCCGGCATTGTGGTATGTGCGGTGTTGATTGTTGGTGGGCGTGTCTCCATGCCCAGCATTATATGTGGTTACCGACGATCGAACTCAGGACCTTGTGCTTGCGAGGCAGGCGCCGGAACCACTGAGCTAACACTCCGGCCCCAATATTTCTTTATCTCTTGTTTGAAATTTCAAGTCTATAACATTTTAAAAATAGAGAGTAAACTATCCTCCCTTCATGGATGGAGATATAGCAACAGGAACAGATTTTACTTCTTTGCATCAATAAATATGCCAAGCAAATCCAACTCAATAGAAAGTTATCTACAAAACAAGAATTTATTTGTCCCTGTATCTCTTGCATAGATAAATAACTGGAGATTATAAAGCAGATGAATACCGTGTGATTAATTTTGACATAGTGAGAGAGTTCATTTAACCATAAAATCAAAGAGAAAAAGATAAATATGAGCATGGATATTATGGGATAGACGGAAGAGTCTATTTTTTCAAATATACTAAAATGATCTTTCTACCACATTAGATCCTTTTAAATAATTATATTTATGAACCTCACTAAAAATCTTGTTTTAAAATTCCAGCTCTCTCATGTTGTGAGCTGTTTCACTCTACTTTCCTGCCTAACAACCCATTGCTAGTTGCACATATTCTAGTCCAGTCAGTCTGATTTACGACTTCTGAACAAACCATAGAGTTGCTCCATTTCATCAGTGTGCAATGACCTCAGTTTCATTATTACTTTATATTGAAGAAAACCCTGTAAAAAAAGGCTGGAAGGCCATTTTGTTTTCTTCTTTCTCTTACTAGTTCTTTACCTTTGCAAATCATAATGGCCCTTGCAATTTCTTTATACATTTCAGCTGAATGATATTAAACTTACCTCTTAAAACAATGTTCTGTATCTCTGTAGTATCTGAGAGTTGATGGCCGCCCTCTGAGTACAGAATGCCATGTAAGATCATATCTAGTGGAAAGAAGAGTTACAAAAGTAACTATTGTACCTTGATGTACATACACACAGTAAGGGAGATTCTTTGGGACACATGGTTAAATCAGTTCTATTGTGATGCACTTTCTAAATTTAAGGCACACAGTTTTGTGATACACACATACACATCCCTACAGTTTACATTAAGGTACAACACAGTTAAAAGTAGGGAGGTACAGTGAGTTTCATGGTGAAAACACCCCATAATAGATTGCCAGTAGGGTGATGTGATAGATGAAAGATGAAAATTATTTTGCCTGACTGGACATTGTCTAGTAAGAGTGATGTAGGAACAGTGAATCAGTTATTGGCTATGTTGTGGAAATGACCCTATCATCCAGTTCTATTAACAAGTATATTCCACAATCATTTAGGCCTTTCACTGGCCAGCAGAATGTATGGATTGTTACGAAAAGGAGTATGTACACGAAGGCCGCATAGCTATGATTTCTTATACTCACCATATTGCCTTGTGTCTTTTCTAAGACACAGGATATGGGCAAAATAATGAAACATAGCTAATCACTCATTGAATAAATGAGTAAGTAAATGAATAAATTGAATAAGTATTCACTGAAAAGAAAGAAAATCAAAAGACATACTATACTTGGTATGAAAAATGTGTAAGAATAAGTGTAAGAAGTTATGAATCATCTAAATCCATCAAGAGGAAAAGAAATCTTCAATGTTGATGTGTGCATTGTTTGAAGATAGATTCAATACACATGTCTATTCTTTTCAAAGGACTTTTCTTTCACAAACTTATATATTTTAAAATCTTTTTGTGTATACTGAAAAAATATATGGGAAATATCAAATTTTATCTATATCTTCAAAGGGCCAAGGAAAAGCAAACTAAGGGACCTCCCTGTTAGGTATCAGAATAAAGATAAAGTCACAAAAATGTGAGCACCTGTAGATGCAAATGAGCTCTTGAAAGTATAACAGTTTTTGTAGAATGGGAAGTTTCCAAAGGAAATTTGGTGTGGGAATGTAATGAGGGGAAGGAATAAATATGATTCTGAAAGTAAACAAAAGAGCATGAATATAGGGGGTCGGGAGGTGTGGGTGAGTAGGGATATGGTTAAAAATGAGAATTAACTTATGTCATATATTGGTACAAACTCTCCAGTGTTATGTGTGATTGTGAGATGTATATAAATTGTACCAATAAAGAAAATTTAAAAAATGCATTCAGGAGACAAACTCACTAGGGTTCCACAAAAGACGAGGGTGTGGAGACAGAGCACAGGGATGGATGCCTTCTACACACCTGTACGAGGTGAGCTTTTAAACTCGTGCCTTAGTGCCAAACGTATGTTTCAATGAATTGTTCTGTGACAACTGAACACTGGAAAATAACTCAAATTTTCATTTTACATTAAAGTTTTTCCGTTAAGTGTGACTATACTAAATCTGAATAAACAAGAGAATATTGAGGAAACCTAATGGTAAAATAGGTAAACTTTTTACTATGTAGGACACCATAAACATTCTGTATAGAGAATATAAAAAGGAAATTTATGGAGCAAGAAAAAACAACCAAACAAGAAGAAACAGTGATAAACTGTCATTCCAAGAGCAAGATGACCAAGCAGACATAATTTTAAAAGATCTTGATGTTACTTGAGAAAGGCAATTTGCATCCTAAAACTATACAATACACCAATGAATCTCATTAGAGAAACAGAAAATGGAAGGAGTCATAAAATATCTACTGTTCTTCAGAAGGTGAAGTAACAGGAATTTAAAAACATATTTCAGAAAACTATGTGGTATCTAGTAAATCCTAAAATCCATATATCATATGTATAAATATACATAGACATATAAATGTACACAACACACACATATATATTTATATAAATATACACAACACTAGACAAATATTCAAGAAATCAAGATACGTATTTATCAGAGTACAATTGCAAGAACCTTATAACAGTTCTTTTTTTTTTTTTTTTTTTTTTGAGACAGGGTCTCGCTTTGTAGTTCAGGCTGGCTCTGAGCTCACTATGGAGCCCAGACAAGCCCCGAACTCAGCAATCCTCCTGTCTCTGCCTCCCAAGTGCTGGGATGACAGGCATGAGCCACCACGCCCTGCACTGTGGTATGCGGTATTGATTGCCGGTGGGCGTGAGTCTCCACGCCCAGCATTGTATGTGGTCACCGGGGATTGAACTCAGGACCTTGGGTTTGCGAGACAGGTGCCGGAACCACTGAGCTAACCCTCTGGCCCAACAGTTCTTTTCTAAAAGCTCTGTAACAAATTCCCAACAACCACCAAATATAGTAATGAAAAAATAGATTGTGGTATATTTATACAATATAATATTTATACAATGTATTTATACCATATTTTTATATGTAGAATAAAGAAAAGTAATGGATAACGGTTTTCAAGAACATGAGTGAATCATATACAGAATATTAAAATGAATAACAAATGTTGTATAACATTTATATAACTTATTAAAATAGATAAAATTATTCTGTGCTGTTGAAATTATTGATAATATTGACCATCATCATGTAGTGTGCAGGATACAAAAAAACACTGCTGGGCTGGGATTTAGCTCAAGTGGTACTGCATCAACCTTGGATGCACAAAGGTCCGAGTTCAATCCCCGGTTCCACAACAAAAAACACTGGTAGTATTGTTTGCCTCTCCTGATCAGACCAATTTATATCTAGTCTTGGGATTAAATCTATAATATAACTAATAAAATGATATCATCTGATTTTAAGCAAATTTGAATTATCCTAAATTCATAGATCAAACTTTGGAAAGTGTGATTATCTCTAGACAATCACTATGTATCTATCTACTCAAAATAGTTCAGAAATCTCCACATGCTGTGAAATGTTTCAAACAGCCATTTGTGATTGGGGATGCAGCTCTTTCCTGTAGAATTCTCCTAGCATGTGCAATACCCTGAGTTGCCTCCCAGCCATGCAAAAATAAATAAGTAGCTATGTTGTTATTACTCATCTTTACATTGTCAATTTTACTTGAGAGTCTGTATTGCAAAGATTCCCAAGCAGTTTAACTGTTTTCCTATGTTTTTTACTCTTTACTGAATAATAGTAGCAATGGCCATTACCATTACTGGACTAGGGCTGGAGATTTAGCTCAGTGGTTCCAATGCCTGCCTCGTAACCGCAAGGTCCTGAGTTCCATCCCGGTAACCACATACAATACTGGGCGTGGTGGCTGACGCCAACCAACAATGAATACCACATACCACAGTGCCGGGCGTGGTGGCTCATGCCTATAATCCCAGCATTTGGGAGGCAGAGTCAGGAGGATTGCTGAGTTCCAGGCTTGCCTGGGCTACATAGTGAGCTGAGGGCCAGCCTGAACTACAAAGCAAGACCCTTTCTCAAAAAAAAAAAAAAAATTATCTGGACTATTTTCAACATAACATCACTGAGATACTTGCAGAGTTATAGCTAAAAGTAACATTTTGATATGCATTTTTAAAAACTGGATTTATGGCTGTAGATTTTCATTGCATTACCTCCAAAGTAAACTTGCTGAAATGATTCTTACTAGCTATAGTAAGATGTCATGTTTTGTCTAAACTGGGAATCTCAAAAGAAATTCTGCCAGACACATGTGGTGAAGTCAAGCTTTAAAGGAGTTATCTGGTGTCTCAGGAAGCTTCTTTTTTTCAGTCTAGTGAATGTTTCAGAGATTGATTGCTTACTGCTGACTGCTAGTAGAAAGTTTATGGACTGTTTATTTATTTCAAGGTGGTATAAACTTTGCCAGTGACAAAACTTCCTGCAGAATGTCTCCTCAAGGAAAATATGCATCAGCATCTTAGATCCGAATACTCAACAAAATTCTGATGTCTATATAAACTCCGTTTTGACACTAAGTTGCAGAAGAAGTATAACTGTTTCTGGACCTACAGTGAGTTTATGGCCCAGAAAACCTACTGTAATGTGAAAATATCCTAAGTCATAAATGCTCTTACTTTCTGAGCACCACAGCTAGCAGCACAACATACTGAGCAGTGGCCGTAGTTTGCTCAAGGCCTCAAGAGACCAACTGGCAGTTGCCAGCTCCCCAAGATAAAGGGTGGCTGAGGACATCATATCTGACAGGAAAGGATCAAGGCTCAAAATTGAGAGTCGAGTCGCTGTGGAATGTGGTTCACTATCCCACCCCACTCAACGCGTTGTAAGGCAGAGACATGCGTAGTAGGGCTTTCTCTTCATTACTTTTAAGGAACATGGTTAATACAGGCCATCTACTTTCTTAGGAATAAATAAACAAGAAGTGTTTCCTGGTATTATTCATAGTAGCTCATATGATGCTCAGTTTTACTAATGCTGTGTCAAGTTTTCTATATAGCTCCTAAAGTTTGGGTGAAATAGGAGTTGTTGCAAATGTATTTCCACCTCTAAAATTTTCTGTTCAGATATTTGGTTTCTGAGACCAAGAATATTTTTAAAAATATATAAAAATATAGGACACACGCACAAAACTAACCCTAAGAGGAGTGTCTACTGTAGAAGAAAATAACAACAAGTGCAATTTTATGAGAACAGCATAGGATTATCAGGACACCTTGCACCACTAATTCTTCCTAATTGGTGGAAATACACACTTTGAAAGAAAGAGAAAGAGTAAAAGGTTTGGGATCAGGTCTTTCCTTTTTCTAGTGCTAACACTAAGCTTGAGTTTTGAAGATAAATAACAATTTTCAGGACATCTAAAGAATGAGGAACATTTTTCCTTAATAATAAGTTCATGATCATTTCCCATTGGTGGCAGTATAGATGTCAAATTGATTTATCTCAAAGGAGACATTAACTGACCCAGGAGTCCTAAAGTTTTCAGGAAAGAAAATCACTTGTCTTGTAATGTAACAGAAATGCTGTAAGCATCCCCATATTTATTTTTAACTATGTATTCCATGAACTAAAATGTTTTCCTTAGCGAGTCAGTTTTTTGTTTTCAGTCTCTATCAGGAGAGGAGAGTCTCCAAAGGGATATCCAAGGACTTTTTCTGGCTTATGACATCTTTTAAGACCACAGAATAGGTAACAGACAGGATTATGTAAATCACAGAATTAAAAATGCCAAATATTTCACAGAAATAATAACCTATACTAGGAATTTGTTATCTATCAGTTCGGGAATCATTCTCAAATGCAGTGTTCCCATGAGATAGTTATCTTTTTTATTCAGATAATTTTCTTTACTAGTGTGTGTGTTGCACAAAATGTTTACAACGCTTGTGGGAAGCTCGGCACAGACACAACAGATCTTCATTGCTTTTCTCATCTGCTTCTCTTCTGTCCCCTCATGTATCTTTTGATTTTCTTCCCAAAGGAAAACAATCCACCTCCTCCTTCCATGATTTGTCACTTTTAATAAGGGGCACAACTAATTTGTGCTGAAAGTTAGAAAACAGTTAAGAAATAGAGGGTACTTGATGCTGTAAGGACAAGCGGTTGAGTTTAGTTAGAGGCATAGAGCTCATATCTAACAGAGAAGTGGCCAAGGAATGCTGAGTGCATTGGGGAAGCGTCTCCCTCTTGGGGTCTCAGCATTGACATCACACTTGGAAGAACATTCTAGGCAAAATAAATTGTATCTACAAACTGAACAAAGCTAAAAACCAACATTGCCCTTGATATTACAGAGTTCTCTTTATTGTATTATAATTGGAAGGGATTGGGGAAGCTGGGAAGGAAGAAGAAGTAATAGCAATGACAAGGTAAGCAATGTGGAACTAGAACTCTATTTTGCAAGTGTAGAATCACACAGATTAACACAATAACACAATTAAGTTAATCACACAAATTAAATTAATTATAGCAATAATGAAAATGAATTTAAACCTCCATTGATAAGAAGCAATCTAATGCCTAAAATATACATGAAATAACCTTATCAAATGCTGTTATCTAAAAGTCCTGAGAAACAGTCAAAACACAATGTTCCTTTTTCAATACATTTTAAACCATAATATAAAATATATGTAGAATATCTGAGAAAATTTTAGCAGCTCAGGGAAAAGAAAACATACATTTATTGATTTTTCTGGAAATCAAGAATAGTGAACAGAGTTACACTCTGGTTTCTCTAATTTTCCTGAAAAAAGTAAGATTTTTCTTTAATCAAAACAAAATGAAACAACACATACAAATAGAAATTGTGAGAAAGTACCAAAGCTAAATGCAGATTATGATTCATTATCTCCTAGTGTGAATTTGAAACTTCTGGGTGGTGGAAAAGAATGAATTATTTGCATTGAATGCAAAACGATATTTAATGTTTTTATGAATTTTTCTTTTATATATTTGCTTCAAATCATCCCATTTTATATTGTGCTTCCTTTACCATTATTTCTTTCTGTTCTGTCCTGTGGCTTTTACTTCATCACAAATTAGAGTAGTAAGCCTTCTTATTACTTATAAATGATCACAGAAGTTATTAGTATCAAAAATTACATAAAATATAAGTTAAATATTTCCATCATATTCATGTAGGTAGAATAAAGAGAACTTTCACATAAGAATCTACCATGTAGAAGAACATTTGAAAAATATTGAAAAAAATCTATGGAATCAATTTTCTTAGGGTTATATTAACCCAGTAAGATATCTTCCTACCATGAAATATTCCTATATAGCATTTTAACATTTTTCAACTAACATGTCAAAATTGATGCTTGATTATTTTTCTAAAGTCAGATGCTTTAGTGTGTGTTTGAAAATATTTCATTTCATAAATATTTTATTTCAAATCATTAAAAGTTAAAAAATGAAAAACAGGTAAAGAAAAAATAGGTGGCCATTAGATTGTCCATATTATAAATGTTCTTATGTAATAATTATTAAAAGATTCTGAAGCTGGTCCAAATAGTAAATAAACCATGTCTACATACCTTAAAATAAATTTGTATTTAATATCGGGAAATTGTTACAAAAGTTGTCAAGATGTATGCTTCTTATCAGAGTAGTAAATCATGAAAGATTTCAGCAAATCAAATCAGTATGCATGCAGTCATAGGCAATTTATTATTTTGGAAGGGTGTAGCTGAAAAAACTGTCAGTGGGATGTAGGGAGTTATATTCCTTGCCTTTTCATATCTAGTAATCAATATCCTTAATTAATAAAATTTCTTATATGTCTCTGTTACATTACTGTCACTTAAAAGTATGGAGATAATGATATTTTCCTTTCCAGTTATAATATTTAAGGTTAAGAAGACATATATGCATTGAAATAAGCATCCCATAATTGATGGAATACTTACTACTGCTACTATTGTAAGACTATTTAAAACAATACTCAGTTTTCTAAAATCTTATTCAAGTGCATCTTGATCTTTTCATATCAGTAAGTTCTTCATTTAAACATTGAATCACGAAAGAAATAATTCAGGTTGAACTATTCATATCTTAAGAGATACTTTTACATTTTACTAAGAATTTATTTTTGAGCATGAAATTTGGTTTATGATAAAAATTACCAGGCTTAGAGTTATAATCATATTCATATCCCAAGTCACCCAGACCATCCTTCCATTTTGCAACAGGAGATTCAGAACATGCAATGACTGAGCAGAAAAAATGGTTTTTTCCTTAAGCCTCTATTTTTGCACATTTCCTATGAAACAACATGACACTGTTCAACATACCTGGCCCCTCTGGTGTTGTCCTGGTTTTAAGAAAACTAACAAAAAACAATGCAGATACTTACTTAAGATTAAATGTCAAGGGTCGGAGATTTAGCTCAGTGGTTCCGGTGCCTGCCTCACAAGTGCAAGGTCCTGAGTTCGATCCTGGTAGCCTCATACAGTGCTGGGTGTGGTGACTCACGCCCACCAGCAATCAATACCAAACACCACAGTGCCAGGTGTGGTGGCTCATGCCTGTAATTCCAACACTCAGGAGGCAGAGGCAGGAGGATTGCTGAGTTTGAGGCTTGCTGAGTTCGAGGCTTGCCTGGGCTACATAGTGAGCTCAGGGCCAGCCTGAACTACAAAGCGAGACTAAAAAAAAAAAAAAAATTGTCTAAAAAAAATTATATGTCAAATATTTTGTAACTCATAACTTCGGTGCATGTATAAAATAACATCTGTTAATAGAAATATTTTTGGTAGCGGGAGATTTTCATCTAGATAGTCTTTTTTTCTTTATTTTTTTTGTATACTCATAATCCCAACAACTTTGGTAAATGGATTTGTTTAGTTTTCTGACCCATATGCACAGGTATTAGAATCTTATCTTTGTAAGGAATCCATTGTCCCTGAACTTATTTATCTGATTCTCTTGATATTTTACAATCAAATTTATATTTATAACTCCTTAAATTGCAATTATACAATGTTACCAATGTGGTATTATTGGTGAAATGTGGTATTATTGGAGAAAATGGTGTTAACTAGGAATAAACATTTATGATATAATATATGTTAATAACAAGGTTATTTTATTAATATTTATTGTGTAACCTTAGAGAAAAAGCAGAGAGAAAAAAATTAACCCAAAGGAGGTTGCTTTTTCTTAGACAAAGACATTAGGACATTTGGTGTAGAAGCAGGATTTTAGGAAGCCTTGACAGCGTGTGTAGGACCTGGACATGTTTCTCTCCTTTGAGAAACACGAACTGAGATAGAGTAGAAAAAATCCTGAAGAGAGTAAAGAAAACCATGTACAGTAAAGCAGAAATCCATTAGAGAAAAATGGGGACCTTTATGATCAGTCAGAATGAGTGTCTCTAACCTCTGGCGTGTCACCAGGGACTCCCCTCTCCAGGACACATGTACACAAAGGTGTGGGAGAGGCCGTGAGAGAGGGCAGCTTGTGATGTTGGACAACCACAAATTGAAACACTTGTCATAGAGGTTGGCCAAGTAATAAGAGTTTGATATACTTACTGTGGCAGAAAGTCAGAGGGAAGGAGGAGAAAGTGCTGAAGAAGAGATTTAAAACTTGACATAAAAAGCTGAGATAGTGATGAGAAGAATCAATTGATATGGAAAAGTACCTGGGAAAGAAAAGTGTCATACACTAAGGGAGAAGAGTAGCATTTTTAAGGTCTAAAAAGATACAGAGTTCTGGGCAAAATAAAAAAAAAATACAGTCTTTTTATTTATAGAGTATTTTTATAGTAATTATTATAGAGTACTATAGATTTCATGAAAAGTAGGTCAGGGGACTTAGGATACTAGAGTGAGGAGTACAGAAATGGTAAACTGATACTTGGTCATTAAAATGAATCCATTTAAAAAAATTATGAAGTATCCAAAAGATGACAGTTGGCTAAGATGACAAGGTTATGAGATACACAGCGCTTCAAAGAGATAAGTATACAGGAGTTATAAACAGCATAAGTGGTTGCACCAGAGGATACATTTCCAGAGTTGAATTATTTTCATGTATATAATTCTGAGTAAGAAAATACTAATATATTTGTTCTCATACCCAGCAAAAAAATGTGAAGAAATGTAAAAATATGAGGCTGACATAATCAAATGATCAATTCTAAGCATATTAAGATCCTCCAGAGTGATCAGGAATAGTGCTACAACAGAATTATAGACCACTGGTGTTAGAAAAGGTCAGAGAACATTCCAGAGGCAGGAGAAGATGATGATGAAGATGGTGAAGATGTTTAAGCATTTTCATAATGAAAGTATGTACTATCTGATTTGAGAGAAAAACTAATTGTTCTGCATATTTTTAACAGAGTGAAGGCAAGAATGGGAAGATAAGGACACAGCTGATGGCAGTACCATTTAATGCACTCTACTTTGAGCCCTATTCTTGTCACCGGCATTGCAGCTGTGTTGAGCATTGAATGCAGGGCCTTGGGAATGATATGTGGCCACTGAAGTTCCTATTTTCTTACCTCCGATTCTCCAACGATGAAAGAGATTCATCGTTGTGAAATTCTAGGTTGGAACTCATAACCTTAAAAGAAACTTCTGGACAAGTAAAAATACAATGATGAAGCTGATGACCCCACCTTCCATGCTTTGTGAGCCCATGAGTGACTTCAGAGGAGATTTAAAATCCCAAATTTGGTTTAAACTTCTTTAAACAATTCACTGACACAGCCAAGAATAGCCAATGGTCCAATACAGATGGAAGTGGACTCTCCCCAGTTTAAATGAGGCACATAATTAGAAACCTGTAGACACTCAAACAATTAGGAGTAATGCATAATGTTTTATTGGAACATTATAACATTTGTTAAAAGTCACCTAATAATTTTTCCATTCTGAACTAAGAGAAGCAGATTTTTGTTAGATTTCCATTTAGAATTCAGGTTTGTTCTTTCATTCACTTTCATATTTACTCCATTTTCTCAGATAAAAGAAATAGGGGTTTATGCATCTCTGTTTGCATATCTTCTTTGTTTTTAATATGTATATATGATAAAATAGAAAAAAAATGTGGTACAAGCACTACGGAGATTCCTCAAAAAACTAGGATTCAAGGTCCCATTTGACCCCACTCTTCCCCTGCTGGGGATACACATGAAAGAATTACAAGATTTGTATCACAACGACAAATGTGCACCCATGTTTATAGAAGCTCAGTTCGTGATAGCTAAAAACTTGGAAACAACCCAAATACCCATCAACTCTAGACCTGATAAAGAAGGTAGTTTTTTAAAATATATATAAAACAAGTGTTACTCTGACATAAAAAATGATAATTTTGAGTCATTTATGCTCAAACAGGCATACCTTTAGAACATACTCTTAAGTGAAATAAATAGGTCACAGATGTATAAATATCATATCTTTTCTCTGGTGTGAGAAACCAAAGGTGTAAATAAGTTCTATAATGCATGATATATATTGTGAAATGGTAAATATTCAAAGGGAAATGAGGTTTAGGGGTAAGTAATGAGGGGAAAGAAAAAAAATTGATGCTAATAAATGGAAACAAAGCTTGTGCATATAAGGGAAGGGGGTGGTGTGGGGTGGGTAGGGAAAGGGGGAAAATGAGAATTTAGTCATGCCAGATACTGGTACAAGTTCTCAATATTGAGTGTAATTGTGATGTGCATATATAATGTACCAATAAAGATTCAAATAGAAAAAAACAATAGAAAAATACATTTTGTTTAGTTTTCCAAATAAGAAAAAAATTAAAAGGATCCATTTAAATGTAGAATCAGTCCTTAATGAAGTCTGAGGTCTTTTCTGGAAAAATTGTGTGTGTTTATATGTGGAAATGTGTTTTCACACATGCATGAGAGATATGGAATTATAAACTCTTACACTTACTCAAATAATCTCTTAGGTCTCTTGCATTTTCAAACCCCCAGCAGATCACCCACAGCTGAGAAAAAAAGGAAGCCTTATGCCCCTGGACAGCCATATTGGAGGAGCTGGCTTTTTCCAGCCTTCACACAGAAAGGTCTGGCTTACCTGGGACTCCACCAATGTGTGCTGTGTCTGGCCTGGGTGCTCCATCAGGGACTATTATATATTATGTGATTTGCTTCAGGTGACTTACTGCACAATTGAACCAAATAAAAATGCACTTAAAATAAAAGTAAATTCAATATTCCATGTAAAATCATTTTAATAGCATAATTTGTTTTTGTTTCAAAAGCTAAATTTTAGTATAATTTTTCATTCTCCTGCAAAAATTTAGCTGTTTATGTAAAAGGACTAAAAATGCAGACATTGGTAACTACGAGGAAGAACTGGAAATATGAAAATGTATTGAACTAGTATATACAGATAAGAATTAAAATACAATCAAATGTTCCTGTCTCTCTATTTCAGCAAGGTTCGTATGAGAAGGCAAAAGTGTTGTGCATTTAGCATTTGTCCCACTCACCTCTACATTAGTTGCATCCCAGATTAGACAAGAAATTATGAGCAATTAGCCTCAAATCCAGAAGCAGGGTAGCATGAACACAAGGCCGTCATAACCAAGACATCTTCTATCCATCTCCCTCACTAGGTGATATTTAACTTAATGTAGGTATGAATAGTAGCAATTCTGCTCAATAACAACAACAAAAATCATTAGAAACTCCCATGAATTTGCTTTCCTTTTATTTCAAAAGATCTACAAATATAATTTTATTTTAACTAATTTTCATATTTCCAGTTCTTCCTTGTAGTTACCAATGTCTGCATTTTTATTCCTTTTACATAAATTAATTCTAAAATTTCTGAAGATGTGTAAAACTTTATGCATTTCCTGCTATACAAAGACTAATGTTCATTGCAGGGGGTTGAATAATAGCCAATATTTAAATCTAAGCCAATATAATAGATTTTAACAAATAATTTTCTTTGTAGAATGAACAGTAAGAAATCAATAGGTGTTTCATTTGTTCATGTCACTTTTGTGAAGCTGATTTTAATTGAAATTTTAAACTTAATTTTCAGATTTCTCAAGATTTCAAAATAATGAGAGTTTTGATAGGCTAATTACCTTCATTTGTAAGACTCTACAAGAAAGCTATTTACTGTTTACGGGAGTGACTTATTTTCTGGCTTTTGAGTTTCCAACATTTTTTTTTTCTGTTGCAGAAAAGAAAAGAACACAAATTTGTTATAAGTTGGTAATGTCTTTTCTTAGTTGATTTTATTGGTGTGTTTCATAGACACTTCATGATCACAATCAACATTGAGCATTTGTACCAATATATGATATGATTCAATTATCACTTTTTCCCATTCCCCTTCCCTCTCCACAACCCCCCCACCCCATATAGTTGATAATGTCTTATAGAAAAAAAACAAAAATATTTTACCATATTAACAATAACATCCCTTTTGAAGTTATAGCAATGTAAGCTAATTATATAAAGTTATTTAAAGCAATGATACTTTCATTAAAAAAGGAATCCAAACACTACAAGAGTACACTTATTAGTAAAGAAATGTAGTTTGTAATCCTACAAGTATGATGATTTCAAATTAAAAATCAGTTTGCAGTATTTTTTCATTTGTTAAGTATCACTTTAATTTCTCGATATCAAAGAAATATTTATTTTTGACACTGACCAGAATTACATGATGGTAAAAATAAGAAAGGTTAGACAAGAGATTGTTGTATTTGTTACATGATACTCAGGTACAGGTATTACAGCCTCTTTTACAGCTTGGAATTAATTATAGCCCTTGTTACTCAAAAGCGTTAAAATCTACATGCTCTTTTCATAGTTCTGAGCTCCAAAATGAAAATAATCCCACACAGCTTGAACTTTCCTTTTAGTGTAATAGGTGCCCATTATTTTTGCAATCAAAATTTTTGCTTTTGTTTGCTTCCTACTGCTAACATCTAAATGTCTAATCATACCTGTCTTGGGTAATCCACGTGTTCTGTATTGGGATCGACTGTTTACACAGATTCATGCCATGCACGGTCCTTTTCCAGAAAACCCCCATGCTGGCCCTTCTGTACTGATAACTAACTTCTTGGTAGGTTGATGTTAAAACATCACTGGAGGAATAAACTTTCTAAAATGTAAATCGTGTTGTAATCAATCTTATGCTTCATGTTATTGGCTCTCAAACTACACATCCTAAACAGACCACATCACAGTTCCCTATTCTTTCACATTAGCATTCATTATTCATCTAGAATTACTCTACATATTGTACAATATTTTGAAAATCTCTGGAGAATTTCAAACTAACCAAAACCTGTGCTTTGGTAGGTTTCCATGGTGATATTTATATAAGCTTTTGAGAACACAGTTTAAGTGAGCCCAATAGTTCTTTCTCTCATACTTCTTAAAAATAAAAGTTAGTATAGTGGACTGAATCACATCAGACACTAAGAGAATATGTCTGAAGCCTAGCTTTATGAACCTGCAAGTGCTACGGTACATGAGAAAAGGAAATTCACACACCATGATTAAACTGAAAATCTTAATCCAGTATTCCCTCTTGTTAGAAGCTCCCAAATTAAGTCAGAATGCTGTAGGTATTTATGTACTTCACGTTCATTGTGATATTATGTACATCAGCATATATATGCAAACAGCCAACCAATGGATGAAGGACAAAGTAGGAGACCTTGCCATAGCCGCACTGTGGTTGGACTGAAGGACACTCTGCTAAGGAACATAAATCATACGACAAAATGAAGTTTTGCATGGTCTCACTAATATGTGCAATCTTTTAAAAATTCAAATATAGAGATGTGGAATATAGAACAAACATTCTCAGGGCTTTGTTTGGTCAAAGAATACAAACTGGAAAATACACAGAGTAAAGAAGTTGAAAGGTCTAATGTATAACAGGAAAACTGTAATAAATAAGAGTGTATTCTCTTTATCTGTTCTATTAAACTGAGTCAATTATAGTTGCTTTGGTACAAGGAAAATGAGTAGCTATGTAATAGTGGATATGTTAATTTTTTCCACTGTAAAAAGAATACTACATTCTATTTCTGTTTCTGTTCTGTCTTCCTTTTTCCATATATTATATTTTTCACTTTATTTATTTATTTATTCATTTATTTAGAGACAGGGTCTCACTTTGTAATTTAGGCTGGCCCTGAGCTCATTGTATAGCTCGGGCTAACCTTGAACTCACAACAATCTTCCTGCCTCTGCCTCCTGGGTGCTGGGATTAGAGGTGGGGCCCACCATACCTGGCATTGTGGCATATGGTACCAGGGATCAAATTTTGGACCTTGCCCTTACAAGGGAGGTGCTGGAACCAATTAGCTAAATTCCTGGCCCTATATGTCACTCTTTATGCATGAACATTTTAAACATATATGTTTAAAGGCAGAGGCAGGAGGATTGCTGAGTTTGAGGCTTGCCTGGACTACATAGTGAGCTCAGAGCCAGCCTGAACTACAAAGCAAGACCCTGTCTCAAAAAGGAAAAAAAATAAAAATAAAAAATAAAGTATATAAACATATGGATAAGGTATGCATGTGTATAAACACAAAATATGTTTGACAAATGTATACTTTTATGGTATACAAGAGAGCACTGTGAATTTTACACACGTGAAATAATATGTTTTAATGTCTTGTAATGATCAGATGGCCCATCATGACTTGTGGCAACATCAGCAGTTATAAGTTGAAGAGAAAGCCATCCAGATGCGAAGACAATGTGGTTTCAAAACAGGGATCACACTGATGAGATTGCTATGTTTGAAGAAGGGATGGGATCAGAGTTCAAAAAACTGAATCAGCTCTGCAATATGAAAAATGCAAAAAAATTATCTCTCTAGAAACTCTAGAATTGTATACTTCTGCTGGTATTTAACTTTGACTATGTGAAGGAGATTTTACACATTTAATATCCAGGCTGTGGAAAAACAAGTTTCTCCTCTGCAGGCTACTGAATTTGTACTGATTGTTTTTTCTTTCTTTATCTTTTTTCTTTCTTTTTTGTTTTTACAACAGCAATAGGAAAATAATATCCTGAATTTCTCTCAGTGGTTCTGGTGCCTTTGCTCTCTCTCTGAACATTTCACATTTTTTGCATTAGAATTCAATCTCTGTTTTTGAGGACTTGTTTCTACCTGTCAGCAACTTTAGAAATTTCTCCCTCTATTACATTGTTAAATGACCACCTGAAACATTTTGGTTTTCACCATTTTCTACTTCTTTGGTGAACATTAAATTTGGGTGTGCTACTGAGCTTGTGAATCCCAAGTGCACCGCTGCTGACATGCCCTAGGACCTATTCTTTTATGCCTGGTGTATTCACAGACTCCTTGCATGCACCTATAATTTATTCCTGGGTTATGTGACAAATATATATTACAGTACAATGAAACAGTGTTCAGCTAATCATCATCAGCTAATCGTTTTCCTCTTATTTAAATCCTCAATTACGTTGAAGGATGTAAAACTCAATGAAACATAGACCTAAACCACCGTTCCTAAGAGTATCGATTCATGTACTTCCAGGTTCTGACATAATATTTTATTACATATTAACTGTCTGCTGAGTGTGGTTTAAATTTGCTTTTGTATGTATTTGTGGAATGAAATTAGAGGCAATATGAGAATGCCCATTATAAATGTTCTATGAGTTTTGCTGGTATGATATAAAATTCACTGTCTCAAATATTATATATTCTACTGTTACATGTGCATATTGCATAGATGTCAGTCATAGAAATCAGAGCGTATCTCCCATGACATTAAGTATGGGTTTAAAGGACTAAGGATAAAATCAATCACCTCCAATTTCTTATCAAAATAGGAATATATGCACCAACAAACGCCAGCGTTGCTGAATAACTTCCTCAGAGGAAGGGATGTGCTGACAGAAGACAAGCGGTGCTACCTTTGTTTTGCGTGGAGCGTTCGTCACTGCGCCAACTAGTAAATGCATGAAGACTTTGACGACCAGTCAAGACCGAAGCTAGAGCATCACAAGATAACAGTAACCTCATCCTCAAGGCGAAAGTTTTCCTAAATGTGAGAACATCACCTGTGAATTCACACTATGTACCCCCAATTCTGTGAAGCACTGAGATGGGTAGTCTAACATTATATACTGAGAAAAGAGACTTTTTAAAATCATTTAATAGAAGTAGTTGAGCCTATGGCATTGACCACTGCTAATGCGGCTGCTTCTTCCAGTGCTAAACTCGTCTTTGAGTCCTTTTATGATTTAGTTGAGGTGGAAGAAGCTCCCTGCCTAGCACTTCAGACAGCGGTTCCCTACTCTTCCCCTCCCCCGCCAACACATCCAGCGGCTGACGTTGTTTGCGACTCAGAAATTCACTGGTGTGCAAATACTGTTCTGTCTAACCCTTGTTGATTACTAATCACTGATTTCCTAAATGACACAAGATAATCTCTACTCACCTGACTTGGCAATGACAGAGTAACTGATAACCAAATTGTTAAAAAGACCACATCAAAATCTTGTCATTAGCAAGCTCCTTAAACCAGAGATATTTTGTCAACATATTTTGAATGGTCAGTCAATAAGACTACCATATGAGGTGATTTCATGAAACTCATGGCTAAAAAGGAAAATATATTTAAAGAAAAAGCATACAGTATTCAAGGTAAAGAGTTAATTCCGTAAGGTATAATTTGATCTGTAATTATGAGTACTTATTTGTACTCATACTAGTAAGTATGAGTGAATTATAGATACCTAATGTGTTTTTAATGTTCTAAATACATGATCATCACGTTTAGCATATATTTAATAATCTGTCTTTATCAAGAATACATTTATATGATCCTATTAGATTCTTAGTATTCTGGGTAAAAGTTAATCCTATACTTCAATGCTTTGTCATCTTAATTAAATATTTATCACACACCGAAGCCTTAACTTTTCAGCTTGAAGTGCTATAGCAAAAGAGCTCAAGTTTTTTTCCTTACTCCCTCAGTTTCACTGACAGATTTGTCCTCACACCAGATCTTAGCAAGCTCAGCACATGGTATTTTTCTTTATGGAAATTTTTATTTTTGGGAACTAAAGGAAGAACTTTATAGCATTTTGTTTTTGCCACACTGGCATTTCCATCATAACCATACCTGATCATTGGAGCTATTATTAAGTAACACAAAGGTGACATTGGGCCCTTGAGTTATATAACCTGTCTTGCTTAGGAACAAGCTGGGTTATAATAGGAATTTTAGTTTCCACTTATGACCAAAGTGTTGAATTATAAGCTAAATTCTAGGCACTGTGTTTCTAGATGATGTTAGTACAGACTTAACCCTTAAATGTTCTTGAATGATCATGACAACACACTTTCCTATATGGGGTCAATTGGGAAAAACTTGGCCAATGTCTCTCTCTAAAGACATTGAGCTCTGTCTGGAAGAAGTGTGGACTAAAACCGTATAGGAGAAGGCAATTGAGTCATGACCAGCCTTTGGGAATGAATTGAACTGGTAAGACAAATGTCCACTATATGTGTGTGTAAGCACTGTGATACTACCAGACTCAAACTAATGGCTGCTGCATGATTAATGGAGAGACGGAGGATAGAAGTGGATACTTTGAAGAAAGAGGTGGTTTGTTTCCATGACATAACAGAATGGGACCATGGGAAATTTTACTCTAGTCAGGTTTCCATACAACTTAAAAATAATGAATTATTTATTTCTGGGATTTTCCACTTAGCACTTTTGCTCCACAGTTGACTATGAGTAACTGAAATCATTAACAGTTGAAGAAGTGGAGAGAGTCCCATCTCACCACACTGCAATCATCTGTGCCTGTATTTCTGCTAAGATTTATAGCTCTGGGAACACTTGTATATGAACTTCTCACATTGTTCTAAGAGGACAGCCCTATCTAGACAGCAATAAAGTTTTATCAGACTGTCAAAACTGCTTATGTTTCTTCCTGTATACTCAGATCATAATGATTTTGGTGAACCTGAACACATGGCAGTGTGACCTTAGTTTGGTAGAAAAAGTGCCCATAAACTTACAATCAAAGAAGCTGATGTCAGAGAAATGAGAGGTGATGTTAAAATAAGCTTAGTTCATTGTAATAAGAGCCATGATTGTATTAGGTACTCTACTGGTCAGCTTTCTGATACTGGGACACAATACCTGACACTTGCAACTTAAGAAGAGAGGTTTATTATGGCTTACATTATCCGAGGTATAGTCCATGGTCAGGGGCACTGTGGCAGAAGGGCTTGGTGAATGAAGCTACTCATCTGGAGACAGCAGACAGCAGAGCAGATGAGGAGCAGCCAAGAGGAGACCAGTGACCAAATAGACTCCCCAAGGTGTTGCATCCACGAACCAGGCAGGGACAGATGATATGTGGAAGTGAGATTCACTACTCTCCTAAGTGCCTCTCAGCTGGTGGAGTTGGCACTCAGGTCTAACCTGCCGTATCAGGTGCTTGGAGCTGCTGCACCTAAATTCCAGATTGGTTTCCTAAGCAACATACACGAATTCTGTCTGAATTCATGAACAGTAACAACTCTGAACAGTAACATCCATAATCACGTGATGGGAACTTTGGTTTTGATGAGGAAAGTTTACATTATCATATTATCACTTAATTACCTCTTTCCATGTCAATGATAAATATCATCATCCTGAGTGTTAGTGCTTCGAAATGTGCACTGAGGAAAGATCATACAATTCTGCTCTAAGCAGTAGCTGTCATGGAAGGAAGTTTGTCTCACACGTTCATTTTTCTGCACGACAACTCAAAACCTTCCGGTAATTAGCACTGGTAAAAAGCACTTGAGCACAATTCATGAAGATGTTTAAAACAGAAAAATTACCAGGAAAAGGCACAGGGTATGAAAATCATGGCATTCAGCAGACTGCAAAGCCTATCTGTTTACAGTCTGTGAACTCAAAGAGGCACCAGATCATCACGGCAGTTCTTCCGCCATCGGTGTTATGTTCCTGAAAGGATACAGGCTTCTCTCCACTCTGCTCACATGTGCAAATCACCTCGGTTGTATTAGCACTGACTTCAGTTACAGATAAATTTTAGTCAGTCAACAAATCCTCACATTTGGTATATAGGAACTATAAAGCATGATAATAGAACTTTTTGACATTTTGATAATTATTTACCCTTATTTCCATTGTGTATTTTTGCTAGTCAAAAAACAAGTTGGATATAGTTTCTGAATCATTTCAAATGCTGACATTTGATAATATGATAATGAATAAATCTAAGATCTAGTAAAGCATTGGAAGATTAATGAAAGTAGCTAGGGAGTATGTGCCTAAACACAATAATGTGAACATAGCATGTTAACACAGTGAATCATTTTTCTCAGACATTATCTAATTAATCTTTGCAACCTCACTTAGGAAATGAACATTTTTGCTATTTCTAAAGGGATTTGAGCTAAAAACAAAGTATTTTATTTAGGGTTTCTCACCTTATGAATGATGTGGATAGAATAGAGCTTGATAGATATGGTCTGTCCTGATGGTAGTTTATTTCCAAATATCCATGCATCTTATTTTATGTGTGAAGGAAAAAAGTGAGGACTATAGGGATTTCTTGTGTTTCTTTAGAAACAGAGCAGTTCATAGCAGGATCCATTTCTGTCAAAGTTTTAAGTATTTTAGTGCTTGCATAAAGCGAAGCCTTCTATGTACAGGGACAGTCATCTCATGCTTCAGAAATGGAAATGATTCTAGAATGACTTTGTCTTTTCTTGGACATAATGAATATATGATCACAAATTGAGTCACGCATCATGTAATCTCATTAAAACTGTGAAAATCTCCTGAGTCCTAGCTCAATGAAAGGGATGCATACAAAGAGAAAGATGGTCATCATAATCCAGTGAACCAATATTAATGTTCAGAGAAAGAAAGGAAGGTATCAGCTTCCATTACCTCACAGAGTGAACTAAACAGATTTTATCCAGACTGGCATCAAAAGCAAAAACCAGGATATCCAGGCACACAGTTAAGATAGAGATGAGGTCAGACTGTAGTATTCTCCATGGAGATTAGATACAATTTTCAGCTTTAGAAACAAGGACAAAATATCAGAGAAGTTATCAGTAGAATATTCACACAGTTTATCTCTATAGCACAGTTCCACTTCTGGTCTTCAGTGAACCAACATTTTCTTCTGAGGTTTGGGTAACAGGAAAACTCAAATTTGTGTTCCAGTCCAGGTTTGCTGCAGGTCACTATGATAGGAATCCTGTAATTCTTTTGTGTATATTCCCAGCAGGGGAATAACAGGGTCAAATGGAACCATTAATCCTAGTTTTTTGAGGAATCTCCACACTGATCTCCATAATGGTTGTACTAGTCTGCATTCCCACCAACAGTGGAAAAGGGTTCCTTTTTCTCCACAACCTCACCAGCATTTGTTGCTGGCTAATTTCGAGATAGCAGCCATTCTTTGTGGAGTGAGATGAAACTCAGTGTTTTGTTGTTGTTGTTGTTGTTTGTTTGTTTTTTTTAGATAGGGTCTGGCTTTGTAGTTCAGGCTGGCCCTGAACTCACTATGTAGCCCAGGCAAGCCTGAAACTCAGCAACTCAGGAGCCTGAAACTCCTGCTGCCTCTGTCTCCTGAGGGCTGAGATTACAGGTGTGAACCACCATATCGGGCACTGTGGTATGTGTACTGATTGCTGGTGGGCATGAGCCCCCCACATCCGGTGTCGTTGTATGTGGTTACCGGGGATTTAACCAGGGACCTTGTGCTTGCTGGGCAGATGCTGGAACCAATGAGCTAAATCTCCAACCCTCATTGATGTCCTTTCTCACTGATGAACTTCCTAGTAGGATTTTATTTATTTATTTATTTATTTAATTACTTAATTTACTTAATCTTTATTGGCACATTGTCTATATACATCATGATCACAGTCAATATTGAGAATTTGTACCAGTATATGACACGATTTCTTTCTCATTTTTCCAATAGGATTTTTTTTTTTTTTCTTTTTGGAGACAGGGTCTTGCTTTGTAGTTCAGGCTGGCCCTGAGCTCACTATGGTGCCCAGGCAAGCCACCGCGAACTCAGTAATCCTCCTGTCTCTGCCTCCCGAGTGCTGGGATTACAGGCGTGAGCCACCACGCCCAGCATTATATGTGGTAACCGGGGATCGAACTCAGGTCTTTACGCTTGCGAGGCAGGCAC
>PVIC010018003.1:0-32095 GCA_004025085.1 Thryonomys swinderianus
ATCAACACTTCCATCCATCACGACACTTGAGATACTAACCAGAATGATACAGGAAAAAAAAAAAGCAAAGCAAAATGATTCTACTTTGGAGATTATAATTCTGAATTTATAGTAAAGTGTAAAGAACCACCAGGTAAAGTACTAATGGGATAGCTTAGAAATATTGCTAGATATAAAGCCAAAATGTAAAAATCACCTAAATTTCTATAGACCAGTAACCAGGGATTTAGCTCAAGTGGTACTACTCCTACTTTGGAAGCACAAGGACCTGAGTTTGATCCCCAGTACCACAAAACAAACAAAAATAGTAATAATAATAATAATAAAAGTTATTTATATTAGCAAAGCAAAAGTTTCTTGAACTAAATCTAATATGATATATGAGCTTGTTGGAAAAACTCATAAAAAGACACTGAAGAACACTGAAATAAATGAAACATAAAATATATTTGGAAAAGAAGATTCAGTACTGCCAAATTGCTAATTCTGCTCCAATTCACCTCTCAAATCAAAAAATATCTGATCAAAATTCCAATAAGGTTTTTCTTCAAATACATCAAACTGATTCTAAATTTACATGTAAGAGAAAAAAAATAGCCAAGGTTCTTTTGAAAAAGAGTAGGACAGATGTCCCAACTTGCCCTAAAATAAGTGTAAAGTGAAACACATATGCAATTAAAACTACATGTACATCAATCAACGTTAGGTCCTAAATGCCATTTAGATATCATGTATCTAAAAGGACACTGCTCTTACCAGCGCCGAGCGAGGTAATTAAAATTAAATTCAAACTGGCTCACCACATCTCCTCCTGGGGTATGAGAAGAACACATACATTTGATAGGTAATGATAACCCAGCATGTTTTTTCCAATACAAAGTCTCACAAACAAGATTGTTCATTACATCATTTCATGTTTCTGTTGTCTTAAACAGGCATGTGTTTCAGAAAGAACAGTCTTAAAAAATCTTAGCAAAGTTTATAAATTAAGAAGGAATTATCCATCTAATTGAAATTTTTTTTTACATTAAGGAAGAATGGACCACAGAGGTTTTAAATAAATACCATTTGCCACCTAATTTGTGTTTTAAAAGGGAATTCACTACAGAAAAAAGATGGAGTTTTTCAATTTAAATATAAAGAGATTAGGAAATATTAGTGTATTTTAACCAAACATAAATTTCTGTAAAATTATGACTGAAACCAATGACAAAATGTATTTTAAATAAAACAACGCACACACAACTATTTAGAAACATCTCTATGTTACAGAAATCTTACTCTGAAATATATTAAATATACTACTGCATATTAACTGCATAGCCAGGTGAGCGTATGCTACTGGAAAAATATTTAAAATACATATTTAAAACACAGTAGTGATTTCATTTTAAGTGAATTATTACAATCAAGGAGACTTGGCAAATGTAGATAAACAGTACCGAAATCACCCGCTGAATGGGCGTCAGAATAGGAGCCGTGAAAATCAATCTGAGAAAGAAAAAGAAGCATCTGGAGTGTATCACAGACAGGAGCCCAAACTCCTCCTACTCACAGTCAGAGGGGCTGCAGGGGCCGAGAAGAGGGACCGGCTGGCTGAAGGGCTGAGGAGTGTCACAGGTGGACCTCATTGTCACAGGCTTGGTTTACTTTTTTTTCATATTGGAGTTGAGCTGGATGCTTAATGCCTGACAACAAAGCCACTGGAGATAACTGTGCCTCCAAGGATGTATGTACAAAATCTCCAAGGCCAAGTTCACCCTTCTGACAAATGGACTTAATATCAATTGGTGACCAGAGGGGTCTTCCACAAGCAAAGCTAAGACTACAATGACTGGTATGGGGCTATGGCATTTTCGTAGAGAAAATTAAAAAGAAAACAGAACTACTACTTTTCAAAACAACCAAAAGCAGGTGTTCATATCCTTATTATGACACACAGTTTAAATAAAACTAAACCACAATGTCACATCTCTTGCCATTTTCAAGGCATGCAAGTCACTCTAGGCTTGTGGGTAAATTTATCCTGGTCCAAGAATAAAAAGAATGAACAGGAAAAGGCAACACTATGGCCAAACATTAGTACAGGCAAGAAGTCTTGTTTGCACATGATAGCTGAATAACTTAAGGTTTCTTTTCCTGCAAGAGCCTGTTTTTGGCCTCGGGTAAGACAGTCACAGCCCCACAATGTCAGCAGCAGCAGGGAGGGATACTCACAGCCCCCATGGTCCTGAGGAAGCCTTGTTCTATGCCCAGGCTGTGCCAGCTCACATCTGCCACCATGTGAGAGGTGATTCCAAACAAGAAGGCCACCAGCTTCTCGGTGTTCTGTAAAGAGGAAATTACAGTCCTGTGTGTCGGGCCTGTTTTACAACAACAATCCTATGAGAAGCCTACGTATATAACATTCCCATTTTCAAGACTCCAGAAAAATTTAAGAGGCATGTACACTGTGTCTTTTAGTCATGAAAACCAACATGGAACTTTTAAACATGTCCCGTAGTGCCTTGGAAGTGCTTTCAGATTACTATCGGAGCAAAAGGACCGGGTGACATGCCCCAAACCTGTTTTTATTCCCCTCAACTTATTCAAGTATCACCTAAACTGAGTCCCAAGTGCTGACTGGCACTGATGATACGATGGCAATTAGCCGTCACAGAGCTAGGGGACAGGGTTCAAGTGGGGCGAGTGCTGGTATAAATACCCGGTAGCTGCAGGGGGCAGGGCTTTCGGATGGAGAGGCACCTACCTTCTCCCAGGGAAGGGGAAAGTTCTCCCGGATGTAATGGATGCTTGCGTTGAGGAACGGTGTCCAGTGCGTGCTCTCAGAAATGTCATGGAATTTTCCTGATGAAACAAAAGCAAGGCTCTGGGTTCATCAAAGTCAGTGCCCACCAAGCCTCTTACTGTCATGGCTGCTCTGGCAGTGTCCCTTCCCCGTGCTCCCTCCAAGCCCCCTGGTTTCTCCTGTTGACGTTCAAAGATGTCTCCCTCAGAGCAGCGGCTGTCACTTTGGGGCAGGCAGGGGCCACGTCCCCGTGGGCAGAGCCCTCCTGGGACGGCGCAGGCCAGCCTGAGCTGCTCACAAAACCTCACCTGAACTGGCTGCAAAGGAGGCCAGAAGGCTTCCCCTCCATGCCCTGTGGAAGATCAGAGGAGAGCGGAGGCCTAAGCGGCCTCCTCTGTGAGCGCAGAGGAGAAAGGCTGCACTCGCTCCGGAGATTGCAATTAGGGAAAAGTGAGGAGAGCTGAGGTCAAGTTGTTTCCCAGAGAAGGTGCTGGATAATGGAAACTAGAAGGGAAGGGCTACTGGAAACCACATGAGTCCTGTTACTTTGATTGCTCCAGTCCGTGTTTGGGTGAATAAAAGCGAGGTGAGCCCAAGGCTCGGCGCCTCTGCCTGGCAGGGGGTATGGACCCGCATATTATGCTGGCTCTGGCTCTCTTTGTACCTTCCTCAGACCCAGGGAGGAACAAAGTAGCTGGTCTAGGTCCCAGAGCAAAGCTGGCCAGGAGGGTCAGCAGCACCCCGGCGCGGGCCTCAGGACCCAAGGTCATGTACAGTTGGCCCTGGATCAAAGAAACCTGAGACCAAGGTTGCCTACAGAGCCCTAAGGCTTGGGAGGCAAGTTTGGGTTACTTCGTTTATTTGTTGAGGAATTTTAAATATGTTCTTTATCCTTCATAGTCATTCTCCTTAAAAAGCACAAAAGGTGGCTCTTCCACAGGTTTTAAAGCACTTGAATTTATAATAATCTTTTAAAAAAAAATTTTTTTTTTGAGACAGGGTCTCACTTTGTAGTTCAGGCTGACCCTGAGTTCATTATGTAGCTCGAGCAAACCTGGAACTCAGCAATCCTGCCTCTGCCTCCCAAGTGCTGGGATTACAGGTGTGAGCCACCATGCCCAGCACTGTGGTAGTGATACTGATCGCCAGTGGGTGTGAGCCACCATGCCCGCTATTGTTGTATGTGGTTACCAGGGATCAAACCAGGGACCTTGTGCTTGCTAGGCAGGCACCAGAACCCCTGAGCTAAATCTCTGGCCCCAATAATTAATTTTAAATGGCATCAACTTGAGGGCTTCATACAAGCATCACTGGAGTGGGGACCCCATGAAGCATTTCCTTGCTCCAGGAGGGGCAGAAAGACAGGGACATCACCCTTCTCAACCTCCAAGTGCCACAGACTCTTCACAGGATGACAGTATCAGAGAACAAAAAAACAACACTCAGGTGCTGGGACCCTGACGTCCATACTGGCTTGTACCATGATAAAGTCGAAACTGCCTGCCTACCTGCTTAAATTAGCAGTTTTCCTGAACATTCTTTTCAAAGAAGTTCGAACTAAGATTTGATTTGGCCCTGCAGTTTTTGTACAGCTAGAACGTTAAACAATGCCTACAGAATATAGTTAAAAATCCAGACTGAAATATCAGTATCTCTTTGGCCCAACCTCCCCAGAATGGAATCACTAGTTTAACCACAGTGGTCTGGTCCCTCCCTAAATCATTACAGACTAGAGGCAAAAGTGGCTGCAGGACATGCTGGATACTGACCCCTGGCAGCTACCCTCCAGAGGACAGGGCTCAACTGTCCACAGCATAGCACGGTCACTCACCAGGGATTCCTCGGTTCTGTGCTACACCTGGTGAGGCCAGTAAGGTTTCTATTGTACAATGTGGAATTAAAGCAAATTACTGCAAACATGAAGTACTTAACAAGGAGAGTTACTTTGGACAATTAAGTATCTAAGTATCTTAATTACTTTTAAACAAGGCAATAAATCAAAATCATCGGAAAAAGAAAAATAACTGGATATGGTGGCCCATTCTTTTTTTTTTAATTGAATTCTTTATTGGTACATTTTGTATACATCTCACAATCACACACAACATTGGGAAATTTGTGGTGGCCCATTCTTATAATACTAGTACAAAGGAAGCTGAGGCAGAAAGATCACCATGAGGTTAACCTGGGCTATATAGGGAGTTCAATGCCAGCCTGGACATACATAGCAAGACCTTGTCTTTAAAAAAAAAAAAATTGTTGAATTAGATGTATATGAAGACAAACTCGAGGTTGAGAAAAATTCCTGGAAATCTGTATTAAAGTCCTTGTTATTGTTCTATATTTTATAGCTCTTTTTAACTTTATCAGTCGTATCCTACTCTCAATCTTTAAGAGTACATACTGCTTCCTAAAACATGGGTAATGCTAAATAGCTTGAATTCTTTTTCTACTTTTCTCAGAATATTTAGTATAATGTGTCTTGTCTAGCTCTAAAACTGGTATGCACTAAAATTTAATGAATAAAATCCTTTTTCTTTTTTACATAAGATATCAAAGGATCACTAAAATACCAAGGGACAAAGGGTGCCCATGCACATGGTGTGGGAAATGCTCAGCTAGAACTAGGCTGGAATGGGGCATGGTGGCTCACACCTGAAATCCCAGCACTCGGGAGGCAGAGGCAGGAGGATTGCTGCGTTCAAGGCTTGCCTGGGCTACACAGTGAGCTCAGGGCCAGTCTAAACTACAAGCGAGACCCTGTCTCAAAAAAAAAAAAAAGTACATATAGAATTAGGCTGGAAAGGGAGAAATCTCTGAGACATAGGCACAATAATAGGACCAGAAAATAACAATCAGACTGAGAGGGGAACAGGAGAAAAAAATACAAATATGAGAAATCCAAAGCTACCTGGGATCCTAACTACGGGAGAAAGTAGCCCCTAAACACTTCAATGGCCCCAAAAGACATCACTATATATTTTTAAATAAAGACAGATAACCCTAAGACAGTAGACCGGTTTCCACCGGATCTGGATGGCTTTTGTTCATCTCTGCAGAGCATCTCCATTCTCTTCCACCTGCAGAGTGGCTCTGAGGTCACCTGCTGTCAGGGATGACATGGCTTCGTGGCTTTGGTTAGGTTGAGGTTAGAGAAAAGGGGAATGAGGGATTAGTGTGGGCAGCCACCTTCACAAAGCTCTCCTCTGTCTGCAGGTGTAGTAACTGCTCCCTGCCCTGCCCTCTCCCTTGGGCTTCCTCAAAACCAGTGGAGATCTGTGAAAATGATTCTCTTACTAAATCACCCTCTAGGGTCTCACCTTGAATTGACCCAGTGAGACTCTGACCCATGAGCCCAGTTTATGGATGACACTACCATAGATTTGCATAATGCTTCTCAAATACTCTGCATAAAGGCCAACAATCTAGTGAGCAGGCTGGGTCTGTAAGGTAACTGTTATATCATAGGCATGGAATAACATTCCACATATGACTTTTTGAAGGTCACGAGCTGACAGGATATAGAAAGGACACAAACTCTGACCTTTTGATTTCCTGCAAAACATTTGTCCCTGCCACAAAGCAGCAAAGCAAGTAAGGATACTAAGAATATATCTCATCAAAAAATAAAATTTTCTGTATTTCCTTGCTTAACCAGGTAAGTCACTGACCACCAGTAATGAAAAACATATTGTGTCACTATAACTTTTAAAGTCACAGCCATCCCTATTAACCCCATAACAGTGACATCGTTCAGTTGGCCATTCTTACCCGCAAATCTTACCTGATTTGCAGAAACTGGGGTAAAAAGCATCAGGAAACACAGATCCAGCCTGATATGCATCTTGGTGTTCTATCAACAGCTGGAAGGCCAGAAAACACAGACATTAGTGGGCCAGAGGTAACAAGCCGGGGAACACAGAACTCATCAATTTCTAGCTATGAAATCTAGGTCTGTTGAGTGAAGGGATAGAAGGAAAGAAGGGGAACAGAAGATGTGGGGTTTTTTAAATGGAGTATTATTCTGCCATAAAGAATGACAAGATTGGGCCGGAGGGTTAGCTCAGTGGTTCCAGCGCCTGCCTCGCAAGTGTAAGGACCTGAGTTCAATCCCTGGTTACCACATATAATGCTGGGCATGGTGGCTCACGCCTGTAATCCCAGCACTCGGGAGGCAGAGACGGGAGGATTGCTGAGTTCGCGGCGGCTTGCCTGGGCACCATAGTGAGCTCAGGGCCAGCCTGAACTACAAAGCAAGACCCTGTCTCCAAAAAGCACACACAAAAAAAAAAGAATGACAAGATTCATTCATTTATGAGCAAATGGATACACCTGGAGGATGCACTAATAAGTGAAATAAATAGATCACAGATATGCAAATACCATATCTTTTCTTTGATATGAGCACCTGTAGATGTAAATAAGCTCTAGAAAGTATGACAGTTTTTGTAGAATGGGAAATTTCCAAAGGAAATTTGGTGTGGGAATGTAATGAAGGGAAGGAATAAATATGATTCTGAAAGAAAATAAAAGACCATGTATATAGGGTGTGGGGAGGTGTGGGGTGGGTAGGGATTTGGGTAAAAATGAGAATTAACTTCTGTCATATACTGGTACAAATTCTCCAATGTTGTGTGTGATTTTGAGATGTATATAAAATGTACCAATAAAGAATTCAATTAAACTTTTAAAAAAGAAGGGGAACAGATGATAAAAACTCTTGCATAATCCAAGACAACACATTACAATATATGATTTGAGGCTCTTGACTACCAAACATAGCCTAATTAGAAAGGAACAAAGATAACCTTTTTTTTTTTTTTTTTGAGACAGGGTCTCGCTTTGTAGTTCAGGCTGGCCCTGAGCTCACTATGTAGCCCAGATAAACCTCGAGCTCAGCAGCCCTCCTGCCTCTGCCTCCCTGAGTGCTGGGATTACAGGTGTGAGCCACCACGCCCAGCACTGTGGTATGTGGTATTGATGGCTGGTGGGCGTGAGTCACCACGCCCAGCATTGTATGTGGTTACTGGGGATCAAATTCAGGGCCTTGAAATTTCAAGGCAGGTGCCAGAACCACTGATATAAATCTCTGGCCCAAGATAACCTATTTAAATGTCATCTCCTTCCATTTTTAAGCCTACCCAGCAGAACAGGATTTTCTTGAGCCTATTTCACTGACCCAGAGTTAGTGTGTGGTAAAATTTTCGAGGATCCACAATGAAATAGGAAAAATACAGACAGTAGCTAGAGATAGGAGTATACACATCTTCTGACACGCAGCCTCCTCCATGGCCCCACTTGCTGGTGCCAACATGGAACCATGTGGTGTTTATGCAACAGGGGCAGCAGCAGTGTGTCTGAGTGTCCTACATGTTCACAGGCAAAAGTACAGGGCATCCAGTTGGCAAGACGACTGTAGCTGTGGTGAAGTCGTCTCAAAGCCAACTATTGAGGCGGTGGCTTCTTAGTTTCCAATCCACGTAGGAGTCCACCGAATGGGCACTAGCAAGTGGGGGAGTGGCTGGCACTGCCCATCACTGAGAGTTCTGCTCAATTTGGAAACAGCAGAGTGCAGCCTGGCTAGTGGCTCTGCTCTTGGCCCCTAGCACTACACCAGTGGGGCTCTAGCAGCCCCTCCACGATCAAGAGCAACCCCTGCCAACTGCCCAGTAGACACTGCTGATCCCTGCTCCTTGTCTCTGGAGCCCTTTGGGACCAGCAGTGCCTCATATTCATAGTTCATTTTCAAGGCAACCTTCTCCCATCGCACTACTCAGGATAAGAAGCCAGAGTAGATTTACAGGACCTCCCAGGCCCTCACTACCCAGATTTCCAGGTCCACCGGTGTGAGGCTTTTTTGAACACAGCCTGTGTTGCAGCACAGGGAAGGCCGTCCATCAGAAGGAGTTCTTCTAGATCAACACATGAGAATGACAGGACCTGCTGCTTATATAGCAGCAGAAGACCTGTGATTGGCCCAATCATCGAGCGTGTGATTGGCTCAAATTTGACCCCCAATGGGTCCAAATTCAATTCTACTACTCAGCTCAAATTCATGCCTGCCATGGCCAGGGCAGACACTTTCCAGAGCTGGCGCAGGGTGTCAGGGTATCCAGGATTGTCACATCTAGCACGGCAGCAGTTCAAAGGAATGTTGGGAGATGCTGTTTAATTAACAGCTGTCACATCCCTGTGAAAATGGTGAAGCCAAATCTCAGGGAATTTTCAGGAAGGTTGACTATGCTCTCCACAGCTTACTGGGCCGTGAGGAGGTGGGGGATGAAATGCTTCCCTGATTTCTGCCTCTTCTTCAGGGAGGCAGCAGCCACAGGAGTAGGTAAAAGGGCTGCTCCTCTTGTCAAAGAAGCCTGGAGAACAGGCACAGAGTAGCCTCGAGGGCAGCAAGTTGTCCCATGCACACTCAGGAGAGGGTGAGGGAAGTGGGGAGCCGGCTGGGGGATAAGCCACACCCCCTTCTGGCTTCCACAGGAAAGAAAATCAGGCCCCGGCCCCTCTGTCTGTGTGACAGCAGCCTCTCCGCAGCTCCTGCGAGGCTGTTCTGGGTATAGTTCTGCTCTTCTCTGGATGCCCAGCCTGGCCCTGCCCCTCCATCTCCCACACAGGCTCTGCACAGAAAATTCCCAAATTCTTGGCACGGTGCTCTGTCTGCCTAAGCCAACCCAGGGGCCCTTCCAAGATCTACAAATGGACTCTACTGGACACAACAGCAAAGCAAAAGCTTGGCAACACAGCGATTTTATGTTCTGATAAGGACTGACAATAATGGGGACCATCTATAGAGACACCAGAAAGGGATCCTGAGAACACAAGACAAAGAAAAAGCAGAGTCATCTACTTGGTGTTTCTTTGTTTTGCCCAGAGAAAAAGAATCACTTAGGTCTGCGATGTAGCTCTGGGACACAGCATTGGCCTGGCAAACATGAAGCCCTCAGTTTGACTCCTGATGCCAAAAAAAAAAGAAAAAAAAAAAGAATGACTCTCTCCTGAGGACACTGAAGGCCATGCCAATCAAGAGGCCAGGCCAAGCGCCAGGGGAAACCAACACTCTACCCCACACACATTGGCTTAGAGAGGGACGTGTGACCGGGGACCTCCCTGAGGCTCCTCTGGAAGCTGCTCTCTCCCCAGACTCTGAGACGCTCTTCTCTGTGGAAGGAGGCAGCACACCACTGAGCCCACAGGCCTTCCTCAACCGGAGGCATCAGTCACATGAATCGATAAAGTTGGTAAAGTCTCTTCTTTCAAAACATAGCCCAACTTGGACTTTCGTCACTTAGAAATAATAATTAACTTTATTGAATATTTACCTTACCAGCCAGTGTTCAGAGGACTTTCTTAAGACTGGTTGACCCTACCTCATCCAGTGAGGTGGACACATTATGTAACATGACAAAATAATTCTGAAATAATATTTTTCAAAAATAAATGTGTAAAAGAGTCAGAAACTGTTAGAGGAAACACAGAAGAGGAGCCCTGAGGGAAGACACACATGGAAATATATTTTTACACTACAGATATAAAATAATAACGATACTAGAACCAATGACAGATGAGTCTGGGGTGCAGCTCAGTGACAGAGCACTTGCCTGACATCTACCAGGCCCTGGGTTCCATCCCCAGCACTCCATCCCCCAAAAAGAACAGAGGCATAAACCAGCTTAAAGACTATAGGAACAAACTCAAGCAAAGCGTGTACATAACTTAATGTGTGATAAGATGAATAAAGGGTGGCCTAGCCAGCAACTGGATCACAACCTTAGAGCAACTAGGCTGTACCAGTGAATCTGTGCTTTGTGTAGGTGACGTTGAGTAGAAATTAACATTATCAATAACAGGTCGCTGGATCCCTATCATGCTTTTTGCCAAAATAAATACAAAGTGAACTGGAAAATTACATATCAAAAATGGAGCCAATATCAAATTAAGGTAATAACCACAGACTTAGAATTACTTTTCTAAGCATAACAGATAGAAATCATAAAAGTTAATGCATTTCACTACATAAGAATTCAAGTGTTTTGTGACTATCTCTTTGTAGGGTATTTACAAATGAATTGAAAAGTAGAAAACAATTAAACTTCCAACAAAAATGTGGGACAACCTTAACCCAGGGATAAGAAATTAATACAGGACCCCTTGGACTTCTGCTTCAGAAAACTGGAATAAATATACTTTTCCATATTATTCCTGCTAAAAATAACTAAAAACCCTTATGTAATGCTACCACTCTTTTTTTTTTTTTTTTGAGACAGGTCTCACTTTGTAGTTCAGGCTGGCTCTGAGCTCACTATGTAGCCCAGGCAAGCCTTGAACTCAGCAATCCTCCTGTCTCTGCCTCCCAAGTGCTGGGATTACAGGCGTGAGCCACCACGCACACTGTGGTATGCGGTATTGATTGCTGGTGGGCGTGAGTTTCCACGCCCAGCATTGTATGTGGTTACCAGGGATGGAACTCAGGACCTTGCACTTGCAAGAAGGGAACCAGAACCACTGAGCTAACCCTCCGGCCCAATGCTACCACTCTTTAAGGCTGAGACAAGAGGATTGCAAATTCATCCTCAGCCTGGGAGATGTAGCTACCTAGCAAGACTCTGTCTCTTAATTAATTGGCTAGGGATACAGCTCAGTGTAAAGGCCATGAGAACCAGAAAGAGCCCAAACATAAAAAAGACTCAATAAATGCCAACGTTGGGGTAACCAAGATGTCACAGTTATCTGACCAATATTTTAAAACAGCCAAAAATGTTTCAGGGATCAATTCCAAGCACACTTGCACAAACAAAGTGTCAGCCAAAAAAAAAAAAAAAGATACAAAGCAAAAACAAATAGAAATCTTAGAACTAAAAACCACAATAACTGAAATAAAAATTAACATCACTGGAAACTGGCACTGCCCCCTTCTGACAGGATGCAGAGAGAAGGTGGCAACATCACATCACTGATTCAGGTATTCCTGCCCACATGCACTGTTCCTGAAGATAAATCTAACCCTAAGGTACCATCAGACACAACTGCATCAAGGATCACTCCTCAGAATGCTTGGACTGGACCTTCAAAAACATTGGGGTCATAAAGACATCCTATTACAGTGACCCATGCATACCCATGTTTACAGCAGCACAACTCATAATAGCTAAATCTTGGAGGCTCTTATATCTCCATCAACAGATGAATGGATAAAGAAAGTGTGGTATTTATACACAATGGAGTACCACTATGTCATAAGAAATGATAAGCCTTAGTTTAGTCATTTATAGGAAAAAGGGTGCACATTGAAACTATAGTATTAAGTGAAATAAAACAGACATGCAAGCTTAAAGATTGCCTAGTTTCTCTTATATGAGAAAACCAAATTATAACTAAAAAGGCAAATAAAAGATAGTGAAAGCCAAGGATTTAGCTCAGTTGTCAGGGGTTTAGCTCAGTGTTTCCAGCACCTGCCTTGCAAGTGTAAGGTCCCAAGTTTGGTCCCTGGTACCAAAAAAAAAAAAAAAAGAGTGGGAAGCAGGGAGATAAATTTTTCTCAGATGGAAGGGATCAAGAGATGGACTCAGTTCAATCCCCAGTACTGTTAAAAAAAAAAAAAAAAGACATGGAGGGAAAGAGGGTAAAAGAATTAATGTGCACATGTATATGTATAACAACTCACACAAGGAATGCAAATATTATGAAAACAAAGGTGCAGCAAACATGAGGAACAATTCTAGGCTGGGAGATGCCAAAAGGAACTGACAACTATATACAATGCTTGGATTTAGACTCGATCTTTGACCCTGGACTGGGAGAGGACATTGGGACAACTGGTAAAATGTGAAAGACAGAATTGAATGAGTGTTATTTCGATGTTGGCTTTCCTGATTATTATCATTATAGTATAGTTTTTAGAAAAGCATCTTTGGTTTAGGAAACAGGCAGTGAAGTGTTAAAAGGGAAATAAGAATCATGTCCACAACTAACTCCAAGTGATTCAGGAAGAAACAACATGTGTAAACTGACAGACAGGATGGAAAGGAAAGAAGGGTAAACTGTGAACCACTGGGGAAATGAGAGGATAAAATGGAACTATTAACACACAACACTCACTTAATCCCAATATTCTTGTCACTTTCTGAAGCAATTCTGGAAGTTCCTTTCATGTCTTTACAAGATAGGACCCGAAATCAATTGGATGGCTGGGGAATGCCATCCAATAGAAAGGCAGGCTGGAAAGAACATTACCATGTGTCCTCATACACGTTCATACCTCAGTTCAGAGGCACACGTGATGACAGTTTGTTTTAGGATCAGTTACCAGGTGACTTCTGGCTCTTCTCCAAAGTCAAGAAGATCTTGAAAGGGAAGCATCTGAATCAACTTAGGAGACCAAAGCAGCCATGACAGTACAATTCAAGACACCCATAAAAGAGAACTTCCAGAATTGCTTCAGAAAGTAGCAAGAGCAATGGGAGAAGTGTGCTCAGAAGGCTATTTTGAGGGGGATTAATGGGAATGTGTCTTTCACTGTAATAAATTTTTAATATAAATATTCACCATATTTTTCTATCACACCTCATATACTTTGTAGCAATAATATTAGTTTCATAAAGACACAGAAATGACTCTTGAAATTAGTTTAAATGTGCATTAGGACCCTTGTATGGCACCTACTAAGGAAAGCTAAAGTAGAAGAGGTAGAAGGCAAGTCCAGTGCTGACCTCTGTGTAGTTAACATGCCCCTGAGGAAGCTGAAGAAATTCCAGAGCTCTGTGTCCTGAAAGAAATGAATACAATACACAAATGAAGTCCAACTATAATTACTTCATGTCATTTTAAAACCAAAGATACAACTTTGCAGTTTTAAATGGTCAAGAGGCAGGCAATGAAAATTAAGAGTGCACTTTACTGTAATTTTCTTTAGACATAGTTGCATGTTACTAGAATGCAAATGAAATTTTCACAGTGACTTAACTAGGACTATGACTTTGGGTACATTACTTAACTTTCTAGGTCTCCGTTTTGTATATAAAATTAAACAGTCCCCACTTTCCACATTTGTTGAGAGCCATACAAAATAACTTCTAAGTGGCAAGAGCACAAATAGTCATTGTGTTTGCCTCTGAAGTGAGGTACAGGAAATGCAACCTAAAGCCTAAATCACTGTCTGATCACTGGTCCCTAAGCCTGTTTACATCTTGAATGACAAAATCAACTGGAAGGCCACCTTCTCCACTGACACAGACACAGCCTGAACTTTCTCAGAAGCAATAGTATCAGCATTCCCATGAAGAGACATTCAAAGGTGTCACCCTTCTGTACTATGAACCATATCCTTTTTTGTTGTTGTTGTTTTTTTGAGACAGGGTCTCACTTTGTAGTTCAGGCTGGCTCTGAGCTCACTATGGAGCCCAGGCAAACCTCGAACTCAGCAATCCTCCTGTTTCTGCCTCCCTGAGTGCTGGGATTACAGGCGGGAGCCACCACGCCCGGCACTGTGGAATGTGGTATTGATTGGTGGTGGGCGTGAGTCACCACACCCAGCATTGTATGTGATTACCAGGGATGGAACTCAGGACCTTGCGCTTGCGAGGCAGGCGCCGGAACCACTGAGCTAAATCTCCGGCCCACCATATCCATTTTTAAAATTCATACAATATAGGCCGGAGGATTAGCTCAGTGGTTCCGGCCCCTGCCTCGCAAGTGCAAGGTCCTGAGTTCGATACCCGGAAACCACATACAATGCTGGGCGTGGAGACTCACGTCCACCACCAATCAATACTACATACCACAGTGCCGGGCGTGGTAGCCCACGCCTGTAATCCCAGCACTCGGGAGGCAGAGACAGGAGGATTGCTGAGTTGGAGGCTTGCCTAGGCTCCATAGTGAGCTCAGAGCCAGCCTGAACTACAAAGTGAGACCCTGTCTCCAAAAAAAAAAAAAAAAATTCATACAATATATATTTCTGGTCCTGTATTGTAGGAATGAACACCTCAAGAGACAAGACACATCCTACACCAGGGATACATACTTGGGATTCCAGTGATTTACAGACCCAAACCACTGATAGAGACCAGTTCCAGTAAACCAAATCACATAAATGTGATTTTTACACAAGCCCCACATAAGATAAAGTACCCCAGACACAGTGGTGCTTGCCTGTAATCGCTGTTTTGGAAGCTACAAGTTCAATTCAAAATAAAAAATTAAAAATCTGTAGATGTAGCTCAGTGGTAGAGTGCCCCTTGGTTCAGTATCCAGTACCACACAACACAGGGGAAAAAAAAACTAATCTAGAATTTATAACATCATCTAAACAAATGCTAGAGTTTTACACACATAAAATTTCTCAGAATCTGTAGATTCTATTTCAGGAGTGGCCTTTAATTCTGTTCACATGTGTCTTTAGCTATAGATATCCTTAAATAGCCATTAGGACTTTGTGTGGCAGCTACTGAATAAAAGCACCTGTCCCATAAATTTTTAAACTCTTTAATGATTAAAAAAAATGAGATTGGGTGTGGTGTTTCATGCCTATAATCCCATTACTCTGTGAGGCCAAGGCAGGACAGTCGTAAATTCAACCCTAATCTAGGAATTCAGAGACTTACCAAGAATCAGTCTCAGTAATAAAGGGTTAGGGATGTGCCCCAGTGTAAGATACATGAGTAGCTAAAATAAATAAATTGTAAAACGTTGGGTATTTCTATTCACATTTGTTTCTCTTTGGTGTACTTCTATATTTTCAGCCATTTCACCTACCCAGAGCTTAGAGCTGAAATATGCTTCAGAAATCATGAAGAAGTTAAAGAGGAACTGAAGGGTAGAGTAAATTGTTACATATTTATGGCAGAGCTGACATAGAACTTAGGCCAGAGTTTTGGTTTCCTGACTCCCTTTCGGCAACAACTGTTTAATGCAAAGACCACTGGACTATTATGAGGGTGTGTGATCCTAGGCTGCTAAAAGGTTAGCTGTGAAACTGTCCAGGATGTTCCCTCCTCTGTAAAAGAAATGGACCCAGTGACCTTAAGTGTCCATTCATATTGTAGAACTCTCAGACCATGGGCTCCTGCCGGCCATATATTGTGCACTGATCAATTTTCATGTTTTATTTGCAATCTTGTTACTCTTTGTAACTTCTGGAAGCAATAGAACTACAAAATACTCTTACTTTCATCTTAAAACATCAAGCATATCTTAACTGAATCTAAAATTCTTTCATATTATACTATAATTTGGCTTAATTTTTGCATGTACAAAAAACAATCACAAATTATAATTCATTGAAGAATCAAATCCTTTTTCTAAGAGAGGTCTTAATTGTTCTGAGCACACATGCTGAGAATGGTGACTATCTGAGGTGAAGGATATTTTAAGTAGCTCAAGTGTGGTAAAGATTGTATAATACCTATGTGTGTACATGCATGCATATTACACTATATTCATATAGTGGCCAGTACTTATGATCCTAGCAATTAGGGAGACTAAGGCAGGAAAACTGCAAGTTTGAACCCACCTTAGACCATTTAGCAAGACTCTACCTCAAACTAAATAGTACTAGGATGTAACTCAGCACTCTGTGGGTTCAATTCCCTGGATGGATGGATGGATGGATGGATGGACGGAAGAAAGCAAAGGAAGAATAGACACATTAAGTTTTACACATAAATTTGCTCATTTTTATTTGTTGATTACACTTCAATGAAACTGGATAAATCGTTTAAGACTACAGGATTTGTGCTGCCACCTACCTATATCTAAGTACCTCTACCTATGGCTCTAAGGTGGGTGGCACCTGCCATGGACCCCTCTCCTGCCCAAATCCTGCCAATCTTCTGCTTGTGAAGCCTAAGACTCCTCTCAGTCCTTCGCTGCCTTGAGTTTCCTGAAACAGAGCACCTCAAAAATCACTTCGCCCGCACATGGCCCTCTCTGTAAGCAGAAATGCCTGTCTTTGGAAAGGTGAAACACAAGTAAATTTCTCTCACCTCCTCCCCCACTCTCCCAGGTCCCCTCTGCTGAGCTCCTCATCATTTCCCACCGAGAGCGACTCCTCACAAGCCCATGGCCAAAGGCACAACAGCTGACCGGCTCGCCCGCCCTCCCCCAACCCTGACAACCACACACACACAGCTTCCTCCCTCAACTCTCAGGCTGCTCAGCACAGCAGGAGAAAGTGTAGCGATACAGGGGACAGATTTTCCATCTCTTAATGTCTCTTGAGAGATTCCTTGTCCTTCATATAACACAAGCCCCCGGGACTCACCTATTTCTATGTGTGTCGAAAGGCCGCATGATGAACTTGGAGGGCAGAGAAAAGCCAACAGAAGCAGCAGACCGGACCACAGCCTCAACGCCGACATGCTGTCATTCCCTGCGGGCTTTTCCAGTGACGGGGAGCCTTCCCGGCTGTGACGGGGCTGTGACTCCGGGATCCAGGTACAGACCAGGGCTTCCCCTGTGCGCAGGTCACTGACAGGAAACCAAGCCTCATTTCAAAATAATATTGCTTTCCAATGAGGTCCACTGCTTAACTACTGTTTAGCTTCGGGAGAACAGCAAACAAACTGCCCACGTGGAGGAGGGCAGAAGCCAGCCAATGACTCCCAAGGCTTCTAGCCGGGAGTCCTGCATCTTCTGACCAAGCTGTTTCCAGGTTTAAACATGAGCTTGGTATGGAGACGCAAGCAGAGCTGTCCCCAAATAGTTTTTACTGTCTAAAGCAAAAGACTCACCTGTGGCTTCCGACAGTCCCTCTATCAGACGGCCTCACTTACTGGGTGACAGCTCCCGCATCCTGTCAGCACACTGATCAGGTCTCCCTGCTTCCTCTGAGAGGCCAAGTGAGCGCTGGGAAAGCTTTTATGGTGATCAGCTGGAGCCAGCTTCTCTTTCAGTGTTTGGCAACAGATAGCAACACCTGTGAGATTACACAAGCGTAACCATTCCTGTCTTCCACCTCTGGCGCTTCTAACAGGGCTGATCCTGAGCTGTTGTCAGGTCAGATTCCTGCAGCCCAATCACAGCTTCCCAATCCACTGGGAAGGGGGAGGGGAAGGGGCAGAACTGGCCTAGGAAACTCGGCTTTGCAAAGTCTGGGCTCAGAATATACCTATCGCGAGTATCCAAGCAACAGCGCTAAATCCATGGGGAAGAATTTAGGTCAAGCTTTTCATAGAAATGATGCTGATCTTTAGGTTCTCAATGATGCCTCTTACACATGAAAAGCAGGAGAAAAGGTCCTAGAAGAGTGGAGGAGATGCCATTTGTTCTCAGGCTAACGCAGTTCAAAGGCTGTATACTCTTATTTAACAGGGAATTCAAATTTAGACCAACTTTTCTTAAAATAAGAAAACTCACATAAAAATGTGGATTTCAAGATTTCTAACAACCAAACCAAACCAAACCTAGAGGACTGGCCCCCTGAACTGACACCGCAGGCTAAAACGCTTGGCTGGAGTCAAAGAGTCAATGGGCTCCTCATGGGGTGCGCCCTGCCCGTGTCCTCCTGGGCGGGCGCAGCTTTCTGTGCCCCTCTGGGGATGCTTTCTGTGCCTCCTGGGGATGCGTGCAGCTTTCTGTGCCCCTCTGGCCACCAGAGACCTTTGCGATTGCCTTTTTGTTGGCCTGGTCTCTGAAAGCCTGAAGGGAAGCTGGTGACATCTCCAAATGGGGGCTTAAGTGAAGTCGTTATCCAAGAGCAGCCAGTCCATGGTAACAAGGAAAGGCTAGTGAAAGTCACCTAGCAGCAAACTAAGGCTGCCCGGGAGGGTTCTCAGCAAATATAACAAAACCACTCAGAAAGCACCAGTGAGAGGGAAGCACTCAGTTACTATGCAATATTTACCCCTGATTTCTCAGTATATTTTTTTTGTGTTTAAAGTACAGAATGAGTGACTTTGTAAGTGGAAATAATCCACCTAGTACAGAGCAATGGAGACAAATCTGGGCCTTCTGTGACAGTATTGTTTGAACTCTTATGGAGTTCATATTACTTTTATAGCTAGGAGAACACCAAAGCTATGACTAAGAGAAAGCTGAAGTAGAATTTGCAGCGTTAAGGAAACGACCTCACAAATATTAAATATGTGGAACTATCTTTCTGTCAGTTCCACAGCCTCTTTTCTAATCCCGATGGCTTTGTAATAAACGCGAGCTGGAATCTGTCATTGAGGGATCGTTTGCAGTGCGGCACTAGCAGTAAAGCAAACGCAGCCGTGTTGGAAGTGTGCGCATGGGTGCCAGGTGGAGTATGGGTTTCACTTGGTTCCCTGTTCTGTCACCTTCTTTCTACCTGAGTGACTTTAAGGCAAGGTATTAAAAATTTCAACTGGGCCGGGCGTGGTGGCTCACGCCTGTAATCCCAGCACTCGGGAGGCAGAGACAGGAGGATTGCTGAGTTCGAGGCTTGCCTGGGCTACATAGTGAGCTCAGAGCCAGCCTTAACTACAAAGCGAGACCCTGTCTCAAAAAAAAAAAAAAAATTTCAGCTGGGCATGGTGCCAGCACTTGGGAGGCTGAGGCAAGAGGATCGAGTGAGTTTTTAGACCAACCCAAACTATACAGTGAGACCCTGCGGACAGCCATCCTACATAAATTTGAGGGGAAAATTATTCCATAATTAAAGTATGACTATAACTATCTCAGACTCAATGTCACCTTGCCTGAGAGTAGGCCACCGCGTGGGCAAACATAACTCCATTTTGCCTCCAGTCCCAAGTGGACTCACAGTGGTTCCAAGATACTGCGATGCTCAAGGACAAGCAAACAGCAGCTAGAGAGAGCCTGGTCCTTCGATAACCAAATAGTAATAAAAAAGGAGAAAAGTTTCTCCTGGGGGAAGGACAACTTCTTTATTAGCTGCTATCTCCTCCCACCTACTGTGGAGAGAATGTTCTCCTTCCTATAGGAATACACTCAGCGACTTCAGATCCTCAACACAGGACTACTACTGCTCCTAAGACACCTGATTCTCCCTCCTGTTACTGTGTGCCCCCAGTAAATGGTGGGCAGCTCCGAGTGTCTTTGTCCCTGCCCACTCTTAGGCACTGACCTCCTGGCCCCATTTCTAGTCAATTGGAGATTGATTGATCGCTGAGAAGACCCTATTTCAAAAAAAAAAGAAAGAAAAATGAAAAAATAAAAATCTCTATGCCTTCATTTCCTTAGCTCTAAAGTGGAAATAACAAGAGTGCCTGCTATTATATATGTAAATATATGTAAAATGTTTAGAATAGGGCCAGACATGCAGTAAGTATTCAACATATGTTGATCATGATAATTCTAGAGAAAATTTCCCTGTCTAAAAGGTTCACCCCTGATTTCTACTAAGGACCTATCTTCCTTGCTGGTGTTCTGTTTTGTCTCGTTGCTTTGCTTTTTGACACTGCTGCAGACAGAACCCTGGGCCTCACCCACACCAGAAAGAGCACTTCATCAGCTACATACACCTTCAGGCCATTTGTTAAATGTTTTTCAATAAAGAAAAAGTGTTTCATCCACACATATTCAGCACAGTGTCTCTTATAACAATTTAGATATGGAACTGGGGATTTATCTCAGTGGTTCTGGCACCTGCCTCCCAAGCTCAAGGGGCTGAGTCTTATCCCCAGTACCACAAAACACACACACACACAATTTAGATATGGCTATTAAAAAATGGATGACGTTTGGAAGTGAAGGTAGGTTTCCTTGTATGGGTAAATATGACATAATTTTAATGTCCAAAATTTTTTTGAGATAAAGCAGGTGGTTCCAGCTCACCTCTGCTCAATTCCAATACATCTCAGTCATCCTAGGGCCATGGAAGCAAATAGGGAAGAAGGTGGCCACAGTGGGTGAGCATGGGCTGGGTCCAGCTGATGAGGAGCACTGCAAGCACACCCTGAAAAACATCCGCGCAGTGAGCACGGAGCCCACCGTGCCCCCATGACAAGGGACGGTTGAGGAGAAGAGAAAGAGAAGGTCTCCGTTGCCCAGTGGCCTTTTCCTACAAGCTCAGTGGGCACCCAGCCGGGAGAGAGAGGGGATAGCACATCAGGACCCCCTAGAATTAAGAAAAAAGGCAGAGGGGGACTGTTCCCACACTGCGTGGGCACTTGGAGTGGCCCAAGACAACCTATGAGGAAAGGACCACAGTGGGAATTTTCCAGGCTTCAGGCATTTTTGCCTTTGTGAGGATCCTTCTTTCACCAAACTTTATGTCTATATTGGTACAGAGATTAATATGCTAATATTCTACCTAAGTTCATTTTTTTCTTTTGATATTAAAAGAAATTAAACATACTTTTGTTGTACCCTGAATTAAAAGTATTTAGGGCCCTAGTATCAGACCTACTGACTGCGCTGGATGGATAAAGGTGGGCACTATTTGAAATAGATTCTTAAATACATAACCAGACTAATTTTGGAACCGGAGATTTATAATTGACTTTGCCTTTCTGCATCTCAACTAAGGCCTCCAACGGAATGCTTCCAGCCAGCCCAGGCAGAAATCAACTGGGGGTAGCGCGCCCTCTATAGGTAGTAGGCGTGGATGCGCCAGCTCGCCAGGCCTGGTTGACAGCCCCTGGGGTCCAGGCCCGGAACTCCCTCCCCAGAATCCCTCAAGAAAATACAGAGCGACTGTTGAAGACACACTCGCAAGATTAAAGCCTGAGTTAACCACTGCTGCCAGACACGAATGGCACAACCCAGAGGACGTATGACTCAGCAGAAGACAACAGTTTAAGAACAACCTTGGCGTTTTGCACAAGAATTTAGCATCCTGGAAAAAAGGGGGTAAATCCAAGTGCTCCGGAATAGTCAGCAAGATGCACCCATCTTCGTGGTAACCGGGCACCAGAAAGAGCTGAGACTAGAGATCTTCCATCATCTGAGCACAGAATGAAGTTTTTGCAAGTTTTGCACGAATGAAGAGTGTCATGGAAACGTGACCGCAATAAACTCAATCCTCACACCTCTGTTTCCACTCCCACAGGATGCTATGCACTAGCTGGTGGGCAGCGGGCATGACTCTGAACACGGTGCTGAGCTTACATAGCAACTGAGCTAAATGTTTCCTCACAAACTCAGTGAGCTGCCGTCATTCCACTGTACAAGTGAGAGGCCTGACGCTACAAGGTGTGATCAAAACTTGCACTGCATGTTGAAATTGTTTAAAAATGTATTACAGTAAAAGACACACTGCCATTAATCTCCCTGTAGATTCTCCGCCTGCTTCAAGCACAGTGCTTCCGCCCTTTTTCTGCTTTTTGAAGCAGTTCAAGAAGTCCTCTTTGAAGGTGAGATTTTTTTTAAAAGTGTTTCCCAGGTTAAAAAATATATATATAATGAATGCTGCTGTTAAATGCCATCCAGCAAAAAGGCAAGCTTGTAAAAACATGACAGCGTGTCCTCAAATAGCTGTTCACCCGACCAGGCACTGTGTAACTTCTGGCTCTTCCTCAAAGTCAAAATGACCATGACAGGAGTGCCGGGCATGGTGGCTCACGCCTGTAATCCCAGAACTCGGGAGGCAGAGACAGGAGGACTGCTGAATTCGAGGCTTGCCTGGGCTCCATAGTGAGCTCAGGGCCAGCCTGAACTACAAAGCGAGGCCCTGTCTCAAAAAAAAAAAAAAAAAATGACCATGACAGGTAAATGTTTTTAATTGGCTCAGGACATCTTTGCAAACAGAACAGCGCAACTACAGACACTCACAAAGCGGACTTCCTGAATTCTTCAGAAAGTGACAAGATGAATGGGATGAGTGTGTTCCAAAACAGGGGAAGGATTCGCCCCAGGGAACCATCGACCCCATCCAGAGCACGGGAGCTGTGGCGACGACGTGTGACCGTAACCTTGGCACCAGCGCAGCTGTAGCCTAAGCACAATTCCCGGAAGGGGACCCTGGACCTGGGCCGTGGGAGGCGGTTAGGGCGGCGCTCCTCCAGGGTGCTGCTTCCCACTCGCAAGTGGGTGCAGAGGAATGAGCGCCCGAAACTGGCAAGGAAGCCCGCGGTTCCCAAGTAGCCGCCGCCGCGCGCCGCCCCCACCCGCGGCCCCGCCTTCCGCGGGAGGAGGTCGCGGGACCGCGCAGCGGCAAGCGCCCAGACGAGGTCCAGGGTCCCGCGCCGCAGAGAGGGGGCGCTGTGGGGCGTCCCTGCCCTCCCGCCGCCCGGCGCGTCCCCGCGTCCCCGCGCTCCCGTGCGCGCGCTTGCCAGCTTCCCAGGGCTGTTGCCGTTACCGCCGGCCGGGCCATGGCGACCTGCTTGCGGCTGCGGAGCTGCGGGGCCGCGCGCCTCCTCCGCTCGCGCCCCGGCCGGGTCCCTGCTCGCCACCTGGCCGGGGGCCCCGCAGGCCTCTCCCCCGCGCTGCTGCGCACCGACAGCTTCGTGGGCGGCCGCTGGCTGCCCGCCACCGCCACCTTCCCGGTGCACGACCCGGCCAGCGGCGCCGTGCTCGGCTCGGTGGCGGACTGCGGGGCACCCGAGGCCCGCGCCGCCGTGCGCGCCGCCCACGAGGCCTTCGGCAGCTGGCGGGGGCTCTCGGCCAAGGTGAGCGCGCCGGCGCGGGAGCCGCCTCAGAGTGGGGCAGAGGGAACAGACCGACCAGTGGGGAGCGTCGGCCGCGCCGGGCCGCAGGCCTCAAGTGCGCTGGGCCCAGCGGGGCACGTGCTTCGCCGCCAGGCCTGACCCGGCGCGAGTGCGAGCGCGCGGGGGCGGGGGTCGCTCGGAGCGAGCGGGTGTGCGCTCGGGCGGGGGAAGGGAGAGCGGTCCTGGCGGTCTGCTCGGTTTGACCTGGAGGGATCCATGCTGCCCTTTCCTGACTGGGAACGCTTTACTGACGGGCAAATGGGGCTGGGGCCTGCAGAGGGAGGACCAGGTAAGAAGCAAAGGAGCCAGAAATATTCCTCCTTCATTTACTACACCTAGACTTAGGCCGTGACATCAGGGCCTCCGCAGCCTTCAAAGCTTTGTGGAGCTGTGGAGGAGTAATCGGATACAAGTATCAGTCTTGACCATCATCCACCAGCAGATGTGTGCTATCCACCTCTGTACCCCGTTGGGGCACGTCTGTCCGTAGGGACCCCGTGTGGGCTGAGCAGGGGAGAGGGAAGACCCAGACTACACCCAGTGAGCAGAGCACCTCCGCAGATGGGTATGTGAGAGCTGAGCTCTGGGAGTGACAGGAGGCTGAGGCAGGGAAAGAGGGTCAGGAACAGAGGCCAGGGGCGAGATGCTGTCTAGTAGAGCGTGGTCAGGTACAGGTGTCTAGAATCACAGACAGAGTGGCATAAAATACTGAAGTCTGTTTGCCCAAGTTACTGAGGCCAGAAGTCTGAGGTCAGTGTCTGTCCATAGGGCTGTTTTCCCCTGACACCTGTCCTTGGGTTGTAGCTGATGGTCATCTCTGTGTGTCTCTGTGTCCCAATCTCCTGTTTTTATAAGGACACTAGTCACACTGGATTAAGGCCCACCCCAGTGCCCTCTTATCTTTCCAGAGGCCTTATATTCAAATATACTCTCAGTGACGACTTAGATGAGGTAGAGGTTGGGACCTCAGCATGCCAGTCTGGGAGGAAACGCTTTTTACCCCATAACATCAAGGTGGGCCTTGCTGGGGATGTGACGTCAAAAGACCAAGGCGATGAGGGGAGTTAGCTCAAGTGGAAATGAGGTGTGTGGCTATTGAATTCACAGAACTGCAGGGAAGCTGGTATGGCCCAAGTAGACTGAACAAAGGGTAAGAAAAAGGAAGTCATAGGATGAGGGGAAGGGGGTTGTCCAAAACCAGGCCTCTGGTGAGGGCCTGGCCGATGGTGTCATCATGGAGCATGCATGAGCAAGAGACACACCTCAAGACAGGAAGTCAGCAGCAGGTTCTCTCAAGAACTAATGCAGAGGCCGGGGATTTAGCTCAGTGGTTCCGGCGCCTGTTACAAGCACAAGGTCCTGAGTTTAATCCCCAGTAACCACTTACCACAATACTGGGCGTGATGACTCACACCCACCAGCAATCAGTACCACATACCACAGTGCTGGGCGTCATGACCCACGCCTGTAATCCCAATACTCAGGAGGCAGAGGCAGGAGGGTTAATGTGAGTTCAAGGCTTGTCTGGGCTACATAGTGAGCTCAGGGTCAGCCTGAACTACAAAGCAAGACCTTGTCTAAAAAAACAAACAAACGAAAACTAATCCAGGTTCTGAGAGGATGACTTAATCCCTTCCAAGGTGCCACCATTACCTAAGAACTCCTCTCAGAGCTCCACCTGCTCACACTGAGGACCAGGCCTCCAACACAGGAAACTTGTAAAGCCACCACATTTGGTCATAGCTGAGGAGGGTCCCGGATTTAAGTTGGACTCATGTGGCTTGAAGGACATAGTAGCAGAGAAATGGTGATAATGGGGTTCCATAATGAATGTGTTTTGAAGGTAGAACCAACTGTATTTTCAGGAGGATTATTGGGGGGGTTGATGTAAAACACTTATTGGTGTTTTTTACATAATGAGAACACTCATCACAGGGAATTTGTACCTATAATTTATCTTGCTTCTTTTTTCCGAGTCTTCCTTCAACCCCCCCCCCATTTACAAAAGCTTTTTCCATTTTTCCCATCTATTCTTACTTTTTTGTCTTGTTCCTTATTTCCTTTCCCCTTTTCCCCACTCCTGTTCCCCTTCTCATTCACACATTTTCTTCCCATTTCCCAATACTGGTTATGCTTTTTTTTTGAGACAGGGTCTCGCTTTGTAGTTCAGGCTGGCCCTGAGCTCACTATGGTGCCCAGGTAAGCCACCGCGAACTCAGCAAATCCTCCTGTCTCTGCCTCCCGAGTGTTGGGATTACAGGTGTGAGCCACCACATCCGGCATTGTGGTATGCAGTGTTGATTGTTGGTGGGCATGAGTCTCCATGCCCAGCATTATATGTGGTTACCGGGGATCGAACTCAGGACCTTGTGCTTGCGAGGCAGGCACTGGAACCACTGAGCTAACCCTCCGGCCCTTGGTTATGCATTTTAGCCCTTATTTATACTTTTGATTTCTCACTGCTGAGAAACAATGTATATTTAAACATGTGTCTGATTTATTTCATTTGAGTGTGGTCTCAAGATGCATACATTTGGCTAGAAATGTCTCAAGCTCTTCTTTCTGTATAGAAGAGTATGATTCCAATATTTTTTTTAAAAAGCATCTTTATCCATTCATCAGTTGATGGGCATTTGGGCTCTTTCCAAGATTTAGCTATTACAAAGTGCTGCTATAAACATAGATGTGCATATATCACTATGGTATGATGCTTTTAATTCTTTCAGGAAAATGTCAAGAAGGGGAATAGGTAGGTCAAATGGAACCTCGGTTTTAGTTTTCTCAGGAATCCCCACACTGATTTCCTTAATTTGCACCAGTCTACATTCCACCAGTGGTGGAGAAGTGTTTCTTTTTCCCCTCACAGCCTCACCAGCATTTGTTATTGGCTGATTTTTTTTTTTTAAACGGTCTCGCTTTGTAGTTCAGGCTGGCCCTGAGCTCACTATGGAGCCCAGACAAGCCTCGAACTCAGCAATCCTCCTGTCTCTGCCTCCCGAGTGCTGGGATTACAGGCGTGAGCCACCATGCCCGGCACAGTGGCATGTGGTATTGATTGCTGGTAGGTGTGAGTCACCATGCCCAGCATTGTATGTGGTTACCGGGGATCGAACTCAGGACCACTGCATTTGCAAGGCAGGTGCCAGAACTACTGAGCCAAATCTCCAGCCCTTGGCTGATTTCTTGACAGTAGCCATTATTTCTCGAATGAGATGAAATCTCAGTATTGCTTTAATTTGCATCTCTCAAATTACCATTAATGTTGGGTATTTTTTATATATTTATTTGCTGGTTGTACTTCATCTGAGGAACTTCTGTTCATTTCATATACCCATTTTTAGACTGGATCTTTAAATGTGGGGGTCTGATTTTTTTTAGTTCTTAATACAGTCTAGATATTAGTCCTTCATCTGATGAATAGCTGGTAAAAATGTTTTCCCATGTTGTGGGAAACTCTGTTCTGCTATGCAAAAGCTTCTTTAAAATGAGATCCCAGTTGTTGATTCTTTGTGATAATTCCTGTACAAATGAGATTTTGTTCATAAAGTATTTGACTACACCAGTGTCTTCAAGGGTTCTACCTATTCTGTCTTCTAGTTGTTTATTTGAGATCGCTCTGTTTTCCTGACATGGGCATTTACCACTATAAATTTCCTTTGTAGGACTGCTTTCATTGCATACCGTAAGTTCTGGTATGTTGCATTGGCATTATTATTGAACTGTAGAAACTGTCTAATTTCTTCTTTAATTTTATCTGTAACTCATTGGTTGTTCAGGAGGGTGCTATTTAATTTCCATGTGTTTATGAAGTTCTTGTGAGTTTTTTGGCCATTGATTTATATGCATGGAATAATTGCATTTCTTTTACATTTACTTAAGCATGTCCTGTGTGCTAGTATGTGGTCTGTTTTGGGCAATGTCACATGTCTTGAGAAGAATGTGTATCCTCAGGTTGTGAGGTGGAACAGTCTGTAGACATCTACTAAGTCCCTTTGCTCAAAAGTTGGCTTCCGTTCTGGTATTTCGTTGCTGGTTTTCTGCCTAGTTGACCTATTTGTTACAGTCAGGTATTGAAGTCCCTCCTGGGGGACTGCTGTGGAGTGTGAAATACGGGAGACAGGGACAGCCCAGGGCTTTGGGCCTGAGCAGCTGGAAAGATGGCAGCCAGATGGGGAGAGCTGGGTGGAGCCGCACTGTATGGCGTTGGAGTCAGCAGTGGCCTCGGAGTCGTCCCTTAAACACACACGCGTGAGGATGTGAAGGCAGCGGTGGGCCACCAGGCTGGAGTGTGCCGGAGAGATGAGGAAGTCACGCGTGTGTGCGCTCCGTGTGCGTGCTCAGCTGTGGGGGTGGGGGGACTCCTGGGAGAGAGGGGCCCGGGCTCCGCCTTGGGTTCCTGGTGTCATTTCACGGTCTCACCAGGGCTCACAAGGATCGAGGCTGCCCCACAGTGGTGTCATAGTGGGCCCAAGGGATGAGTGGGGAGCGCCACACTCTTGTCTCTGGTGGGCTCCGCACTGGTGCCGGGTCTCTCACCGACAGAGGCAATGTCCCTTGTGCTCCCACCTGATGTTGGTGCCCTTGAATGTCAGCACAGTCAGTTTCCATCATACCAGGGCCAAGGATCTTCTCAGGAAAACTTCCTTCTTGAAAGGAGGGGTTTCTGGATCCAGGCCACAGTACGAAGGGGCTAGTTAGTGCCAGCAGCTCCCCGAGGGCCCCCATATGTGGGAGATGGTGGGTCATTGGCTGTGGCATGGTGAAGGCTGAGGAGAGCAGCTCTTAAGTCACCTGGGGTTTTGGCTCTAGGGCCCGCGTGCCCCTCGCATCTGTTTCCCTCTCACTTCTCTAAGCCCGTTTGCCCCCATCTGCTCCGAAAGGCCGCCCAGGGGAGAGACGGTGAAGTTCAACCGGCCACAGGCCGACCAGCCACAGCACAGGGTGTTTCATCTTCGCGGGCCCCAGAGGGCCACCAATAAGTAGTCGTGTTGTTTTCCTTGAAAGGCTCGGGTGGAGTTTAGCTGCTGTGCGGGCGCGAATTGGAGCACAGCCCAAAACGAACCATGTGTGGCGTGTCCCCGTTCTGGGAGGAGAAAGTATTGTGGGAAGGCATCGTGGTGAGAGCAGAGAGAAGTTCAAGGTCAGGTCTGCGCCCATCTCTGCTTGCACCGGTGTCGTCTGTGAAACCCGCTTTCTCAAAGACACAGCAGCTTGCTCACTAGATTCACACTCTTCTTTATTTCTCAGCTCTTCCCCCCGAGAGTGGCAGCTGGTCCTTTCCTCTCAGGACACTGCTTCCAAGTCCTGCCGGCCCTTGCCTGTCCACAGTGACACCAGTCACACTGGACCAAGAGCCCCCTAAGGACCACATTTTGTCCCAGTTATTCTTTTGTGATCCTTTCTCTAGCGAAGGTCCCATCCCGAGGCCCCGGGTGTTAGATTCCTCCGCATGTTTGGGGAGATGCCGTGCCACCAGATCTTTGCACGTGAGGGCGTTGCACACGCACAGTGACTGGCACCAGCACTGTTACACATCCAGCCTGGGAACCGTGTCTCTGCCCACAGACAGAACACTTTTTGTCCTAACGCTTCCCACATCATTTCACGCCCTCTCTTTTCTTAGATGGAAAATGGACTCTGTGGTGCTATATTCATATTCATGTCCTCAGACGTCTAAGCTGGCCTCCTAGGTTTCCTATCCATCGCTCACCCAGAGTCACTCTTGGTGCCCTGGCCCTGTGCCCGCAGAGGCCTCACTGTCCCCCACGGAGGGAGGGTAATGAAATGTCCTTACTGAGAAGGATTTTCTGAAGATGCCAATGCCTCTTCTCAGGGGTGTGGGATTTGGAAGTTTTACCTCAGTGTTTCCCAGAGAGGAGAAATGTGCCTCGTCAGCCTGGGCCTGGAAGGGGAGAACCTCCAGGAAGCAGTTTGTGACGTGGACCACACATGAGCTCTCTGCTCACGATGGCGTAAGACATTCAAGAAAGCCTTAGACCTCTGAATGGATGAGACGGTCAGGACAAGCGGGCTTTGCTCCTGCGGTGGGCAGTCCTCGGGCAGGTGAGAGGAGCCATCTCCTCTACACACAGGACACACCTGTGCAGGGGCCGGGCCAGGTGAGGGTGTGGGTGTGGCGCCCTGAGCCAAATCTCTCCTCAGCATGCCTCCTCGCTGCCATTTTGACTGGGTCTCCAGCCATCTTTGTTTCCCAAGTGGTGGTGATGGTGCGGCCCTGTAAATGTCCTCAGTGCTACCAAACTATACGCTTAAGAATGCTTAGTGTGGTAAACTTTGTATTAAGTAGATTTCACCATAAAGTATAAATATAATTTTTATCAAGTTATTGTTTTAGGAAGCTATCATTTTGTGTGGTAAAATCAGTTATTCTTGTTCCCCATAAATACTGGCTGTTTTCACAGAACTTCTTTTCTCTCACGATTTGTGACTCGACGCACTCCATTAACTACTGTCACCATATTTAAGCTCCTGATCGCTCACACATCCAGGAGTGAAGTCAGGAATCAAAAGAGGTGGTCAGGAAACGGCACTGGAAATGAGAGTAGCTCCTTGTGTCCAAGACGGATCCTGAGTGGGTGGCCGAACAGCCTTTTGATCTGGACCCAGTTAGAGGCACAGAGCACGGGCACTTCCCCGTGTCCAAAGGCCACTTGCCCCGGGTGGCCGAGCAGATTTAAAATGACAAGTGGAACTCAGGTTCTCTAACCCAGTTCTCCAACATGCAGGGTTTAAAGGACACTGGGATTGTCGGTTCCCCACAACTCAGGAGCTTGATGGGGAGTGGCTGCAGGTCTCTTGACTAAAGAAGGGGCTGCATGCCGGGTTGAACTAAATTCATTGTTGATTAAAAGTCCTACTTCATGTCTATTCTTACTTTAATTCTCAACATGGCTGGTCACCCAGCTGCATCTCAGGCCCTTCCCCTCGCTGGCTGTCTTACTCATAAGCTGACTGACCTATTTTCTACACCACAATTTGTTAGTGTCTGTCACTGCTTATCAAGGGAGGGCATCATATGACTACCCAAGTGAGTCGCTCATGGTCCTCCAGAGAAACAGGACCAAGAGAACACATAGAAATGTGTGGGAAGACATGTCTTCAGGGAATTAGCTCACGCAATTGGGGAGCTGAAAATTTCCACAGGCTGCCATTATCATTATCAGCAGCTGAAACCCTGGGGCAGAAGTTCCAGCCAGAAGCCCAGAGCCTGAGAAGTAGGAGCGCCACCCAACGGCAGGAGAAAGGATGTGCAAGCAGGGAGCAAGTTTGCCTTTCCTTTGCCTTCTTGTTCCATTCAGGTGTTTAATGCGTTCAGTGATGCCACTTGCATTGGTGAGGGTGAACTTTACTGCCTACCAACTGAAATGCTAATCTCCTGTAATAAAAAAAAAAATTATCAGACACAACCTGCAAATTTTCCCAGCTATCTAGGCATTCCAGAGCCTGCTGAAATTGAGACCTAAAATAAACTATCCCACCAAGAATGAGCCCACAGAGCTAATATTTTAGGAAAGCAAAGACTGTGGGGTAGTCTGTCTTATACTTCATTACTTCTCTGCTTTGTTATGTTTTTTAGGAGAGGAGTTCATTACTTCGGAAGTGGTATGACTTAATGATACAAAATAAGGATGACCTTGCCAAGATTATCACAGCCGAGAGCGTAAGTTCAGAGAAATTGTCCCACAGTTTTTAGACTAAAGCTTGGGAAAACCTTTAACTTCCTGTCCCGTTGTTCTGTAGCTAAAGCATACGGGAATCCTTGTACAGAGGTCAGGTACCAAATCATTGTTGTGCCAGCCAGTCGCATTTGCTAAAATACAATTATTCTTTTTGTTTTTGCTTTTGTTTTTGTTTTTGAGACAGGGTCTCACTTTGTAGTTCAGGCTGGCCCTGAGCTCACTATGTAGCCTAGGCAAGCCTCGAACTCAGCAATCCTCCTGTCTCTGCCTCCCGAGTGCTGGGATTACAGGCGTGAGCCACCACACCCAGCACAATTATTCTTTACTAATATGTGAAAATAGATTTTGTTTGGAACTGTCTGAATATGCTTTTCACCATCCCAGTTTTTTCTTTGTGACTGTTTTGATCTTTTCTATTGCTTTGTACGTGTTAGAATACACCCACAATTTCTCCATAGTTACAACAACTGATTTTAAACCATGCTTCAACATGTAGGACCTCTTAGAAGGAGGAGGAAAAACATTAGAAGATGAAGCGCTTGGTGTTCCTCTAACGAGTGAACACTTGGGCATGCAAATAACTCTGTGACTCAGGTGACCCGGCCACACTTGTCTCCATCATTGCAATGCTGCTTTTTTAAGCCTACAACTAAGTTAGCAATTGTCCAGCAGCCTCGTGAGTTCTGTAATGGGACACTTCTTTACTCTTCTTGAAGCCCTGAGGACTTTAGAAACACACTCATGCCTTTGTTACTGGAAGTTAGTAAATGTGTCCTTTCCTGGTTTAATTTAGGGAAAGCCACTAAAGGAGGCAGAGGGAGAAATCTTCTATTCGGCCTACTTCCTCGAGTGGTTTTCAGAGGAAGCCCGCCGCATTTATGGAGACGTTATTTCTACCCCCGCCAAGGAAAGGCGGGCCCTGGTCCTCAAGCAGCCCCTGGGTGTGGCCGCAATCATCACACCGGTACGTGCAGGACCAGCAAGGTCCCTGGGTAGGAAGCTGAGTAGGGAATCCAGAGAGCACTCTTCCTTGT
>PVIC010018004.1:0-32094 GCA_004025085.1 Thryonomys swinderianus
AATGTCTATAATGCAAGGTCCATTTGTATCTGAAAGTTTACAATTAATGTTTGTAGATTGGGGTTTCACTGTACATGTGAATTGTGCAAGAAAGGGGTAAAGAATGATAAATTAATTGTGACAAAATGTTTAAAATTAACCATCTTTATGAAAATTATATAGGGAAAAATTCTTTGAACTATTCTTTTTTTTTTTTTTTTTTTTTTTTTTTTTTTTTTTTTTTTTTTTTTTTTTTTTTTTTGCTTTTTGAGACAGGGTCTCACTATTTGAACTATTCTTATAAGTCTTTTGTAAATTTGAAGTTATTTCAGATTAACAAAATTTTTAATTATCATCTTTTCCTCCACTGAACTCAATTGACTCCTGTATCATATTCTCCATGCCCATTTTCTCTTCTTTTTCAGGACTTCCCTGAATAGTCTCACTTTCTTTCATAGATTCTATGATATCATTATTAGACTCAAAGTCTGTTCATAAGTTAACTTACAAAGGATTGACTTCTTTATGGTATTTACTTTCTTTTTTTCTATTTGAATCTTTTTTGGTACATACACACACACACACACACACACACACACACACACACACATCACGATTACATTCAATATTGAGAATTTGTACCAGTATATGTCATGACTTAATTCTCATTCTCCTCCAACTGATGTGTATTTCCATCTGATCAAGCCCATTCTTTTAGTTTTTCTGGATGTTTTATAGTTTCCACATGTGTTTTGACACTTTCTTTTTGTTTACTTTATTACTATAAATGAAGTATTCTCTCTCACTATGTCTTTTAACAGGTTCCAGGATCCCTTGATAGTTCCCCAAATGAAAAGCTTTGCAACTGTTTTATAATCATTCTAAGGTAGATATGGCCAATTGTGTTGTAAAGTTATTAAAATAAAAACAAAATATTTGTAATTTACTTTAATCAAAAATTGCAATCACATGGTGTCATTAGTACATGGGGATAAAAAAAAAAAAAAACACCAGAATCGCAGGGGCTAAACTTGTTGAAAGCAACACATAGAAATTTGCAGAAGGCTTATATCTCTACATAAAAGAAACAATATAAAGAGCTGGAAAAAATAATTCAGTCATAATGAGTGTAAATAAACATTTCAATCTTATTAATATCATCTATATACCTTTAAAAAGCACATGGGAAATAAATCTTTAATTAAAGAGTAAGAATCTGTCAAAATTTACTCAGTCCTATTGAAGACAGGAAGAACTGACATGAAAAAGTGTAAGTGTGAGGACTAATGAGCCACCCTCCTCACTGTGGGATTAGATGCCCCTTGGCCTGGTACAATAAATTCCCCAAAATGCTCTTTCTCATGGCTCCGCTTTTATATTGACCAACCAACCTTTGGAAGTGAAGGCACTTGGTAGCTTTCAAGTCTCCAGCTTTCATAGGGATGTTTATTACAAAAAGCAGACCAGACCCTTTGTGGTGTACACATCAGCCCGTAGTGAGACTATAGGGAATAAAGTCACCAGGCCTGCAGAGATGAGCACAAACCCTGCACCACCTGCCACTGAGGCTCAAGGAGAGGCCCATTCAAGTGCTAATTTACACTACTTGAACTGACCATGAGCCATACTGGATATCTAAAGGAGACTAAAAACCATAAAATCAAATTAGTGTGGTTTCATGTCTGCAAAGGTGTTGGAAAAGCCTATCTTGTTTTAATCCAGAGATGAGGAAACAGTTGGTTTTCCCAGACCTATAAACGGACTCCTGAGAGAGAATCTAGGTAGACTATTGACCAGAGATTCCTTTGCCATACAAGATTCTCTGAAGCATGAGTTAGAGGAAACCCACACAGCAGGGCAAGTTAGAGCCTATCATACAAGTGAGCCAAGGGTCGCACTGCCAAGAAGGGGCCTTGATGGTAAGAGCAGATTTTTCAGAAGCCATTCCAGTAAATGGCACTTCAGTGGTGTAATGCTCTAAACCTCCGCAATTAGGTGGTGGCTATTCTCCTCTAGCGGAGATTAGGTAGGATCAACAGGAGCTCTGCTTCAAAGTTACACTAATTTAAAATTATTCTCCAGAGCTGCCCTTCCAAATACCCTGGCTTTTTTCCCCCTATTCAAGGAAAAAAAACTCAACAGGATTAAGGACTTTGACTGCCTGCCTAGAGTTTGACATTTTACATATCCAAGCAAATAGGTTTGTTACCCAAAATACTCCCAGACTAAAATTATTTTGAGAACGAAGTTGAAATCTGCTTCCAACTTACTTTTTACTATTAGATTTCCACTGAAAATTTCATCTCCACTTTTTATTTGCCTGCTATATTTCCTACTTTATTTCTTCTCAAGATTCTTAAGGTCAAAAACGTTAAGAGCTAGATTACAATATGATGCTGAAATTATATTAAACCTATAAAATTTAAGTCAGGCTAAACCTATGGCTTTGCTAAAATAAATAAATGGTTTTATTTGCAAATTGCCCTACACATTTAGAAAGGGTCAACCCTTCAATTCTATCTATTGACACTGGCTTTCATCTGTACTCCAAATGTCTTTACTTTGCCAACTAGAAAGAAACATCAAGTATTCTTCTGGGGCTTTATTGAGATTCAACAGACATTATCAAAGTCAGTAAACAGACTTTTTGTGGGACCCTGTGTGTTCTCAAATCTGGGGATGTTATCTGTCTTTTTGTCCTCTCCTTTCATCTACAATAAGAGAAATAGAACAATAGCAAGAAGGCAGCTTAAAATAATAAAACTGTTCCTTTTCTCATAGGTACATTTTTCCAAAATAAGGGACACAGAATAGACTGACCCAATTTCTACTAGTAGCCTCAATATCATAGCTATTTGCCACTTGATGGCTCAGATGTCACTTTACTACCAATATTTGGACATTTAATAATGAGCCAACGACAAATCCTTTACTCTTTGGGAGAGAGCCTAGTTCACAAATTTGTGCAAAGCACTCTCCATCATCACCCCACTCCACTCTTCAATCACTGAGCTTTGGGACTTCTTACCCTGCTACACTGGGTATCAGACAACTGGTCAACCATTAGTTTTCACTGAGAATCTACTAAACTGTTGGAGAATAATTCCTAATCATTTTGTTAAAATATTTACGTTTCTCATCCCAATAATTCAATAAAGATGATCCACACATACCAAAAATTCCCAAAAGTCTTATGTACATTTCCCTTCTCCATCCTCAAATTAGTTGGATGGCTTGTGCTCTGGGTGCATATGGATGAAAAATATCTATTCCTCTAACACATATAAACATGTGTACACACTGCAACATAAATGCTCACATGCATTAAATTTTAAGAAAGGCTAAATTCTTTACATGACAGTAAAAGAAACAAGCAGTTTTCAAACGGAAACCAGTACAAGTGCAAAGCAAAGAAGTGTGAGATGGGATCATGGAAGTGTGAGAATCTTAAGACACTCAAGAGATAGATGCAAAGATGTCTCATAATTTAGCAAACTACAAATGCTCCCCACCAAAATTTTATCAGTATAATGTCTACTCCTCCCTCAGTTCTAATTTTAAAATGACAGTTTTCAGGAAGACCTGCCTTCACTTCTAAGACTAGGTTAGATCTCCCTGTTAACATTCCTAAAATTCCATATGGTTTTCCTTAAATTACTTATATAACTATCAAATATGTAGCATAAAAATTATAAGTTGTGTATAGTTTTTTTTAATTGTCTTCTTTTCCCACTGAAGTGTAAGCTCTATAAAATCAGTAAGTTGTCATTGCTGGATGCTCAGCAATAGTTAACAAATCGGGCCAGAGATTTAGCTCAGTGGTTCCAGCACCTGCCTCATAAGCACAAGGTCCTGAGTTTGATCCCCGCTAACCACATACAATTTTGGGCATGGTCACTCACGCCTACCAGCAATCAATACCACGCACCACAGTGGTGGGCGTGGTGGCTCATGCCTGTAATCCCAACACTCAGGAGGCAGAGACAGGAGGATTGCTGAGTTCTAGGCTTGCCTGGGCTATACATAGTGAGCTCAAGGCCAATCTGAAGTACAAAGCAAGACTCTGTCTCAAAATAAAAATAACAAATTGGTATTTATTCATTCACTGACTCAATAATTATTCAGTTCCCACAGTATGAGAGATATTTTACATAATAGATAGTCAAGAGATATTTGCTGAATGAATTAATAAATACATAGGTGAATGAATGAAGTGCCATAGGAAAACATTTCTAAACAACAAGGCTAATGAGAATATTATCTATGATTAGAACTCTGCTAAAAATGATTCCAAGTGTGGGCATTCAATAAGGAGAATTCAAAAGAATTTAACTTTTGACAGAAACAATTTGGGGGAGAAATCATGATTGCTTATTGAATAATTAAGGGGTGGGTGGCCCATAAAATGAAATGTTATTACTAAAAACCACTCTTTGCAGGCTGGATCTAACCATATTCTACTGTAGCAAAGAAATGGAATTTCTTACCTTAATCAAACCATGAATAATATTTCTGTCCTACTTAAACCCACAAACACATACATGCTAGATTCCTGGGTACTGGAACTCACAGTACAATTCTGAGAAAATAAATATTATTATTCTTTCTAATATCCTAGATTTAATTAAAGTTTAGAAATGAAAAATAACTCTCAGTTACTGCTCTGAAAAAATACTATTACTCCCCAACCACAAGGAGCAGCAACATAATAAACATTACAGGTTCAGCAAGCTCACATCTGTCCACTAATATAAGACACAAGCTTGGGTATGTTTTCTTGGCATATTTGGTCTGCTTGAACCAGATGGAGTGTAAAAAGACCTTACCTTAGGATCGTAGAAAATTTTATACTTAACTGGCTGGCTTTCAACAGCAGTGATGTTTCTTAAAATTCCTACAGTACCTTCTTGCAAATAAATCACTTTTGCAAACAGCTTCTAAGAATCAGGACACTTCCACTAACAGTATTATTTGGCTTGTAAAAGTTTCTTTAGCTGTAGTGATATTCACCCAACCTAGGCTCTAATTGTCCTTCTTTTACCAAAATTATTTATTTTTATCTCCTTCCCCGGCCTTTTACAAAATTATGATAAACATTTAGCTCAGTGGCAATGTGCCAACCTTGTAAGCACAAAGAAGGGCCCAAGCTTGACTCCCAGTACTACAAAAAAAAAAATTGGGATAAACAAACCAAAAAGTAATTAAAGGAAAAGTCAGAGCTAGTACTACCTTAGCATTCACGAAGATGGTTAAAAAGTTGGAGTATTTCCAAACCACTTAAGTGCCCTCTAAGCTAGCAAAGAAAGGATAAGTGGCTGGCATGTACCTAGGCATTCATTTGACTTACCAATGCCTAATCTGTGCCTAAGCTGACTATAGATGATAGTATCTTTTCTCCGTATTCTGTAGCTACAATGGAATACATAAAAGGAGCAATCTATACAGAAAAAAGGTTTATTTTGGCTGAGTGTTGGAGGCCTAGGGAGTTCAAACTCAGACAACCACATGTGCTCATTTTCTGCGGAAGTTTGCATGCTGCTCCACTCATGACAGAAAAGCAGAAGGCCAAGCAGGTGCATGCAAAGAGATACAAGGGACAAAGGAGCTAGCCCACCTTTTAACAACCCATCCTCCCAGTTACTAATTCAGTCCCACTAACTATTCCAGACCTACTCCAGACAGGAATCTCTTTATGAGGGAATCTCTTCATTCCACTCACCGACACTTCTATTAGACACCAATTCTCAACACTGTAGCAATGAAGAACTAAGTCACAGCACAGATTTCAGGGCAACAAAATATATGCAAATAATATAGACTGATAAAAGATCATCCTTGGAAATAGGGAAATTGCATTCATTTTCTTTCTAGAAACTACTTCTTTAGTCCCTTTTGATTTATCACAGTTTTCTCTAGCTCCTGGAAAAATAGGTAAATTTCATAGTTAAAGAAACTAAGTTTCCACAGAGATCTCTTGTAGCAAAAGTCTAGTATAATGATAAACCAAATTGCAATTTTCTCCTTTTTTATTAGAACATATTTTTGTGGTCCATAATGAACATGTTTATTGTGGCAAGTTAGTACTCCTTAATCCTTTTTTATTTCCTTACTATATTAAAGAAAATTTTCCAATAGATTTTGCTATAAAGTTGAAAATCGATGATAGAAGAGAATGTGCAACCAGTACTTGAGGTTCAAGATTTACTGGGCCCTGCTGTGCCTCTGTAAAAGTAACTTTCTGATGTTGTGAAGTTACTTAGCAGCTCATTTTCCAGCGCTAGCCCTTTCCAGGGTATCCTCCTCTGCCATGCCAGGTGCACACTGCCATTCCTAAAAAATGTCTCATTTACTCTGCTAAAAGTCCCCAGAATTAATCTTCTTATTCTTTTTATCTGCATGCTCACAACTTCCAAATAAGACAGGATACAGATTAACACTTGGAAATCCAAGGCTTTTGAGGCTAAAGGTTAGTGAATGAGTTTGTTTCAAGGAAGGGTGTCCCAGTACTTGTGAATTGCCACTCAGTTCTTCAGGACCCACTGACAGTTGGTTGGCATGCAGGTGGCCTGGGGTTCTGTGGAGCCTAACTTTACACAGGAATGGGAGGAGCCATTGTGTCTGATGAAATGTGCTCTGGTTTCTAATAGCTTGGGGACATACGGGTACTATGAGGAGGAAGTCATGTCATGTGTAAAGTGTGGAAGAAAAAGGAGAAGAGAATAGCAGAAGGGTGCAGTCCCTGGGCCAGCACCCCTCTCTTGGTTCCATCTGACCCTTGTGGAAGGTAAGACTTTCTCCCTTTAATAAGGTAGCTACGGTGCTGTCACAAATGGTGGGGATCCCATTTGCTCTTTATGGTGGGCAGCTCAGCAACAGGGCAGGGGTAAGTCCCCTCCCTGAATGACCCTGCAAGCAGCAAACACCAGCAAAATCTCTGGAAAAGGGTGATGTGAAGTGCCTGGGTCCTAGGAGTACACAGAGAAACTTGCCCAGAGCCTCCCAGAAAGAACTGAGGAGGTGCTGTGGTGCCTCCCTCTGAGATCCTGGCTATGCCAGAGGCCTCAGTTCACTCAGAAGCTAGTGAGGCTTGGGAACATTATTCTGGGTCCTGTCCACACACTCAGTCCCAGGTTAAGGTACTCAGACACTCCCCCTGTTTCCCAATCTCCTGGGAAACAGGGAGGTAGAAGATACAGCACACATTTATATTTTTTACAAGACCCCAAACGAAGGCCCATTCTAAGTCACCTCTGGGGATGTCAGGCAGGAGACAGCAGAAACACTTGTGAGAGTTTCGTCCTGTCCCCTTCCATAAAGCGGAGTCTCTCTCCTGGTCAGAACTGGGAAAAAGTGTTTCACAGAGTGAAAATGTCGCGACATGTTAAGACGTGACCTCAGGGGGAACGTCCCCCTCCACGTGGAGCAGCATATCTAAATTTTTCATTACTAGCTCCCTCAGCAGGCTTTTCTAAGTTTTTTTCTTACCACTTCCCCAACCAAACATTAATGCCATAGATTTATTGCATGTCTGTTTATGTACTGTATGTGTAGCTGTGCCTCATACATTTAAAAAATAAGACTGCTGCCCCTTCCTTAGGTTGGGATTGATATTCTTATCCAGCAGAGGGAGGATGCAAGATTCAGATCCTTTCTTGCTTTCACCACAAGTCAGAGCCTAGTCCCGCAAGCCTGGGGCCCATCTGAGGCCCCGCTTATCATCTACTGGAGCCAGAAGCACATGAACCCCCAGTGTGTAAGACACCCCTGGACACAGCTGAGACGTATCCGCACGTATTCATTCCCAGATGCAGCGGGCTGCTGCTTGGCATAGCTCTCCAAACAACATCCAACTTAGTTTTGCTGCTAAATCACAGGGTCTGCTCAAGTGCAATCCGCTACAGCACATTAATATATTTAAATATTTGGAGAGCTTCTTCGGGGCACTGCAATCTAATCACTTTCCTCCCATGACTTGGAAACTCTAATTCCCCTTCTTATACCAGACCTGTTTTAAATAATATATGCTCCCTGAAATACTCTTTCACATAAAGTCCTTAAAACTTGCTAAATTCCAAACTTTTTCTCACAATCTATACCGAATGTCAAATTGTTGATAATGGTAGCAAAAACGGCATTTCACACTGGCTTTTTTCTGCGCCTCACTCACCACTCAAAGAAAGTAAACATTTACCTTTTTGCGATAGGCTCTAAAAATTCTCAAAAAGTGGATTTTTAAATGGAGAAGGTGTTTCCCAATTATATCAAGCATAGGGAATCATTAAACAGGCACCTATTACTCTGGGAAAAGTCCGCACATTCAACTCTAGTCACCATAAAATGGAAGTACTGTAAACAGAATCTTTATGCTACACCGTGGCACCTTCAGCCTTTATTTAGGGGTCTCACATTCGCGCTAAGTCAACTCCGAGGCTGCTGATAGCATCCAATTAATCAACTCAGTATTAGGCTTTGTGATACAGAGCAATGAAGTGCTAACAAGGACCACGTGTGGCTGGGAACAGCCCCCACGTGACCAGCCTCGCTTGCCAATTGAGGAGGAAAACATCAAGATGGAGTTGTAAGCCTTCAAGGCGATGCCAGTTTGTAATATTCTCTGTGCTGGAACCTCAGAAGGAGTCCAAATGGGACACTCTGTGCTGATTCAATTTCAAAAGATATTAGTTTTCAAAATCTTTTTGAGATGTTCCTAATCCACTCTTGGTGATTGTGGTCTCATTACCCTTCAAAACCATAACAATCTAAATTAATTCATTAGGGATAATGAACATATATGAAAAGCAAGCATGTGCAAATTGTGCCATGCTTTTACCTTTCCACTCAAGTAATCATGCAGAATTGGTAATTTGTTAACATATTTGAAACATGTTTTTCAAGACCTGAGTTCAAAGACAATTTCAACCTTTAATCAGTGCTTAAGGTTCGCAGTTTCACATTGTGCATCTCATCAATAATTTATCACCCTGGCAACGGCTACATGTTATTTATCCCTCATGTAGAATTTCTGACTCAAAGTTTCCTAGCCATGGTGTGTGCCTATGATGGCCTGGCGGATTCTGAACATTAATTTATAAATACCCATATCTGGACAAGGCTAGGTACTAGAGTCCTTTTTAAATAGCTACCTCAGATTTATTTTGCACCTAGAAGTTATAAATGCTTTACAACATGATTTAATTATCATCGTTATTAATATGTAAACAAGGATATTTTATTTATTTTATATGCATGCAACTTTAAAACTGCCTGTTGTTTAGGGTGAGGTCAACATGCCCAGAAAAGAGGATAATCTTTTTTTTTTTTTTGAGACAGGGTCTTGCTTTGTAGATCAGGCTGGCACTCAGCTCACTATGTAGCCCAGGTAAGCCTCAAACTCAGCAGTCCTCCTGTCTCTGCCTCCCGAGTGCTGGGATTACAGGCCTGAGCTACCATGCCTGTCAAGGGTAATCTTTTTTTTGAGGTCTGTCTTTGTGATTGCCTTCTGGTTAATACATATAACAAACCACCTCAAAATTAGATTTATGAAGCAACTATTCATCTATGCTGATAGATTCTGTGATTCAAAACTTTACATAAAGGCTGGGGATTTAGCTCAGTGGTTCCAGCATCTGCCTTACAAGCACTCAGTGGTTCCAGCATCTGCCTTACAAGCACTAAGTCCCAAATTCAACCCCCAGTACCACAATACTAAGTGTGGTGGCTCATGCCTGTAATCCTAGCACTCAGGAGGCAGAGGCAGGAGGATTGCTGTGAGTTTGAGGCTTGCCTCGGCTACATAGTGAGTTCAGGGCCAGCCTGAAGTATGAAATGAGACCTTGTCTCAAAAAAAAAAAATGTATAAGGAGCACAACAAGTACACTAATCTCTTCCCAGGTTTCTATGGCCTCAGCTAGAAGGACTCCTTCTCTGAAGGTAACTGGACATCTGGGACAGACACCACCGGAAAGCACCTTCACCTATGTGTCTGACACCAGTGCTGGGATGTAGAGCTCAGCGGGGCCTGTCAACTGGAGAACCTCACAGAGCCTTCTACCTGGCTAGGGCTTCCTCACAACGTGGAAAACTCAGTGTGAGTGTTCCATGTGACAACACAGAAAACGTACTGCTTTGTGCCCACCTTACCACCACTTCTGTCAGTTGCCCAAATTAAAAACAAAAAAAAGAACAATAACAATAAAAACTCTTAATGGAATTTGAGGTATCATACATAGCTTCATGGGCTAGAGTTTAGGGAACAAGGGACACAGCATATAATGCTCCATCAAGTCTGCTTGCTTTAGCTTAGAGCAAGCCCTTGGTAGCGATTTTTTTTTTTTTTTTTGAGACAGGGTCTCACTTTGTAGTTCAGGCTGGCCCCGAGCCTCTGCCTCCTGAGTGCTGGGATTACAGGCATGAGCCACCACGCCCAGTGAGATTTCTTGACACAGGTAAAAAGTGAACAGACACACATAGAGAAATCTCATGCAGAGCATGTGGTTGGCTATCTCATTAAGGTGGAAATGCGAGAGCAAATGAGACATCCCTGAGTAACAAAAAAAGTCCCTTTCACACGTGCAAACCATTTTTTGCCTTCTCCTTAGATACACCATGGTATTAATACTATTTCCACAGTGCTTTAAAATTTTCTCATTTAGAAGTTATACGTAGGAATTCCTATCACAGATACAGAAGAAAGGTAAATTTTAAGGGCTACGTTTTGTAGATATGAAAGCAGACAGTTAAGAATGTGGAGCAATTTGTTTGCAGTCACATCGCCAGTATGTGGCAAAGTCAGGCCTGAGAGCCAGGACTCGTACATGTCATCCTGAAGTTCATTCCACAGAGGGGCTTACATAATCATCTTTCCTCATTATGCCATGGAAGGTATGACTCTGCTTACCTCAACCATTCTATTGAAAGCCCTTCCACTATTAATTTTAGAAAGTTATTTATTGATATTTATTGAGTGTTCACTATGTTGTGTCTGGTATGGCCACGGGCATATTCAATGTATAGTCTCAGTTACAAAATCTATTGCTTATGTTGAATTTATTTATATGAAGTGGACAAATAAGGGGTACATTCCCAATTCTCAGTAGCTCATATGCAAATTTCCATCAACGACTATGACATACCAGCAGGAGAACCAAGTAAACACAAAACCTCCAAGACCTTGAGGCGCTGACCCTCCTCTTCTCTCTCACACCCTCCTTACCCAACAAAGGTTACCCATAAGTGTGTCCTTCCACATTTGCACCATTTTCTTTGCAAAATTATTTATGGCAACAACTCAAAAATGAATAAGTGACCTCAGTCAGTGAATCTGAGTAGCAAATGAGAAAAGAAAGCCATAAATCTTGCAAAGTTTAAAACAATAAAAATATTTAGGAAAAGAAATAGGGAGACTGTGTCTTATCCTGAGAATTCAAAGGCCTAAGGAAATTCATCAGTTACGATGGAACGAAACTGAAGCTATTTAGCAAGAACTGCAAGGGCTGTAAAGTCTCTTGAACAAGTGTGAAGAGGTGGTAAATCAGGATGGCACCACAGACAAAGATGAACTCCAGTGGCTGACACCAGGGCTCAACATGCCATGGCTGTCTGCTGGCATCAGGCTAAAGGGCACCGTTGTGGACTGAAAGCACCAACCCTGATGCCAAGCAGGACATCGGGCACCTCATAGCTTTCCAGTTCACATGGAGTCAAACACACAGCCTCTTAAAGAGTAGAGAAAAGAAACATTTAATAGATTTCTACTTTAATGTATTGAATTTTTCACCCAACTTGATTTTTCCCATAATCATATAGTTTGTATTGCAGGAAATTCTATAAAGCCTTCATCTTTAGGAGAGCCTATATTATTTCACTGTAGGAGAAACAATAGCCTTATCTCATTTAATTCTCTTCTTACTTCATTTTACAAATAAGAACACTGGGTGTGGTCTTTATTTGATATCAAGATGCCACACCATGATCATCTTCTCCCAGTTTGTGTTCCCTTTCTTAAAAAAAAAAAAAAAAAAAAAAACCTCGATTAGTGCTAACCAGGTTCCACCATTCAAGTTTTTTCCTAGGATGTCATGCTGAGAAATCACAAAAGGGAATAGCTTGCAATCCCACTGAAAGGAGAAACATGATCAGTATCTAAATGGAAACTGGTTTCTAGTAGTTAGGTCAAAAGTTCACAGAGAGAGAGAGAGAGTTCTTAAGAAATGTTCTTAAAACCAAAAGAAAGAAACAGAGGGAATTTCAAGAAATAGACCCTAGGAGAAAAAAAATCTAACTGGCAATCAGAAATAACATGGCAATTTTCCCAAAGTGACTGATAACTATTGAGTTACTTTCCCCAAGGTCAGCTGCAGAGTATGAACTAGAAAAATCAACTTGGGACCCTTCTCTACTTCTTTTAAATAGTGTGTTTCTGTTGCTTGGAATCTCCATGTTCCTACCTCAGACTGTTCTCCTTGCTATATTTCACACCCCCTCTGGCTTCACATCAGAAGAATAAGGTCAGTATTTGTTTGTAATGGAACAGAGGTGCAATAGTGAATAATACAGATGTATATTTTACTTGGAACAAATGCAGTTCACCTTCTTTTCTGAGTAAACTCAAATCTTGAGAGAGGCTACAGCCTTCAAAAGGAGGCCCTCCTTTGGTATTCAAAATATATTCCATCAAACCATAAGGTCTCCTTGCTCCAAGCAAGAGGCACCTACAAAGAGGAAAAAAACAGTTTCTGTAAGGCACTTGTTGGATTTTTTATTTGTTTTAGAATTCTAAATGTTAACAGGAGAAAAAGATGTTGGTGAAATCATAGGTGAAGATTTCAGTGAATGCACTCTAATATCCTTGAATATAATAACCTTGCATGACACATTTGCTCAGGTTCTTTCCTAGGAGTCTTTAAGAGAGACTCAAAGTAAATGTTTCTGTGTGGAGGTAGAATAGTAAAGTCAAAGAAAATCAATTCTACCCTGCTTTTGAAACAGAGACAAGACAGGATCGACCTTGTGGCATACAATAGATTAGCTGCCATTCAGAAATAGGCAGGAACTAAAGATACACAACGTCAAGCACTGCATTAGATGTCAATTTTATTTCACTTGTAGCCACATGTGTCTAATCTCGATCATAGAATCAGAATGCTGAAAAGATTTTGAGACTCTCCAAATCCACATCCAAGCCTCAGAGAAGACCTCCCACTAACCCTCCAGACACATGGAGACTTACCCTATTTAAAGACCTCCATGAAGTCTTGCCCAGTGTTCAAACACCAACTCTCCGCCAGCAGCCAATTTGGCTTGTTCAATTTGCATTGGCCCCACCCACATTAATCAATCCCACCCAGCTCTTCAGAACAGTGTCCTTCCCTATACTCTAAATATCCCAACATCTGTCTACAGCTCGTGTTTGTAGTGCTGCCTCGCTGTGGCCTCCAAGCCAGCAGAGACCTGTGGCAATTTCCACTGAGGCTCGGCCAGGTGCAGATCTCGTCATCTCAGCCCCTCAACCAGCCCCACACAGTGGGTGCAGCTCCTTGGCTTCTGGGGGCCTGTGAGAAGACAGGCAAATTCCTAAATGCTCAGGGGCTTTGCAAGGAGTAGGATTTCTAAATCTCCTGTGAGGGAGGATCCATGTGTATGTGACACCCAACATGAAATATTTTCCTTTCTTATAGTGAATTAATAAGTCAGCTACCCCCAAATTAAACTCTCATTCAACTTTCAAAGTGTGCAGGACCAACTTCTAACAAAAGGCTTACTCAGCTTGCTTGACATAGCAGGAGAGTCAGTCTCCACCTTTACTGTATGACAGAATCTGAGGTGCTAACTGCAGCCCCAGGATGAAACAAACAGGTACTAAGTTCGCTATTTTCCGGGAAATGTCTGTGGAAACTCAGAAACCCGAGTCAGGAACGGGGACACTCAGTGAGGCTCACAGGAAAAGCCTCTTTCGTCACCATTTCCATCACTCTGCTCCAGAGCGGCTCCTAAACGCATCTTCTCCTCCCTTTCTCCCTCTGTCTCCTGGGCAGTGGTCCATAGTTATCCCACAGGCTGAAGGTCAGATGTCCTGAGAGGGACCCGAAGAGCTGTCTGAGGCTGAGCAAGGCAGCTGCTGTGTGAAGATGCGCCGCAGACCCATCTGCCTCGGCCTGCAGCACACAAGACCCTGACAGCAGAGCCCTCACAGAGCCTCTGCTTCAGCCTCGGCAACAGACGCCAAGCAGCCTCATGGTGGTTCAGTGGTTCGCGTTTAGATGTCCCCCAAGAGCAAAGGGGACTGACTCACTGGGGCCCTACAGCAGGCTTGCTGTTAGGAGGCGAGGCTGGGGGGAAGAAGGGAGTCACTGGAGGTGCGACCCGGAGGGGTGTGTCTCCCGCCCCACCCCTCCATTCTCTCCCTCTGCCTCCCTATGCCCTGAGGCGAGCAGCTGTCTTCTGCCAGCCTCTTCTGTGGTGCGCTTTTCTGCATTTGAGCCTTTTGAACGAGGACTGACACTTCAGAGACTGTGAGCCAAAATAAATCTCTTCTCCTTTAAGCTGCAGGGTCAGATGTTTTGTCAGGAAGGAGAGAGTCCCTAAGGCAGGCCTGAAGCTGTACTGAATAGCATGGGGTTTACCAGTGTCCTCGCTGGTTACACCAGTTTACAATGATGTAACCCTGAGAGATTCCAAGATCCAGGTGAATAATAGGCTGTCAGGGCCAAACTCTCCTCAGGCGTGACAATGATTAAAAATCAAAGTAACTCAAATCAGAAAGGAACTTACTACTCTCTGTTGGTTGTAGCCTCTCTCTGAATGCTCGTTCCAGCTAAAATCAGTCTTTGACATGCAGTGTGAAAATTATTGAAAGCCCCCTCACTCGTTTGTCCTGATCATATTTCAACCCCCTTTCCTTGTTCCTACACTTACTGAGAAATCTCAGTCTAGTTCCCGTGATCTCTAAGACCTCCGATGACCCTAAACTGACATGCGGATTTGAATTACATTAAATCATTGCTCTGATACTCAGGTCATACTTTTCTTTCATAAGGTGATTTTCTCAGACTAAATGAGGACATTTCTATATGGCCACGAGCTAGCTTCATATAACTCTTAAATAAAGCACATATATTTCACCATCATAAACCTTTCTCTTTTTAGGTCTGCAGCTATAGCATAGTGAATATCAGTCTAAATCATCTTTGATTCAGTCTACACGTCCCTGTCTTCGAGTGAAAACCAAATTGTTGTTACGAAAGGTAGCAGTGCCCCCTGCTGGCTGAATTTGCAGACTGAGGTTTTACAAAGTGGAAATCGGGTATGAGGTCTTTTGAAGCTGAAATCCCTTGTAGTTAATGAGGTTTTACATGCGAGGTTCTTCATTTCCTCACCAACACATGCTGTCTCAAAGAGAGTCTGAGACTTCCTCCGTTATTATTTCTAGGTTTAACGCAGCCCTCCATTAGAACTGATGACATCTCCATAACGTTTGTCCCCACAACTAATGGTGTGAGACAAAATCGTAGAGGTGGAGGTGGAAGTTCAACTTTTTCTGTTTTGCTTCTTTAATATTCCACTGCCTGCCAATATACCAGCACCGCGCGCGGTCCTTGGAGTGGGCCTGAGCAACCACAACCATTTCCTTCTCCCTCCAGCCTTTGGTAACTAATGATTACTCTACCCTATTTCTTTAGACTTCCTTCCCTGCTCCAGGGACCTCCTGTGCTGCGCTTTAGAGCCAAACTACCCCCCAAATTCCCTAGTGTCATTGGATCTAGGGGTGCTCTACTTACCAGCGGATCCATCCATTCTGCATTCCGAAGCTGAATATACTGTTAGGAGGGAGATCCTGTTGGAGGTGATCCCTGGGGTGTGACCTGGAAAGGGGCGCTCTCGTGTCCCTGGCTCCTCCCTCCTCTCTCTGCTTCCTGGCTCCTCTGGGTAGAGCACCTTGTCCTCCACCACACTCTGCCATCCTGTTTCTGCCTGCGAGCTCTGGACCAAAACAGTGAGACAAAATAGAATTCTCCTTCCTTAAATTGTGAGTGTCCAGTATTATGTCTCAGCGATGGGAATGACTGAGACAGTCAGATAGGTACAACCACATGGTATTTGTCTTTTACTGATGGTTTTTTTCAATTAACAGGATAGAAATAAATATTTTATGCAATATTTTAAAACTCAGAAATAATGCTGAAAATTATAATGAACAAAACATCAAAATTTAACCCAAAAGGAGGCTCAGTGTCTAATTTTTCTGTCCCCTCAGGCTCTTGTACAATGCCCCACTGACCCTGTCTTTATTGAAAATGTTGGTATTTGGACCATTGTGGTATTCTCTCTGTAATTTTGATTTTTTAGAAAATGTATTAAATTGCTATTTATTTTGGTTACTTACTTGTTTTTGTTACTTTACTAAATTTTCTTCCAAGGTCAGAGGCTCATGTCCCTTGGTGAACCCTTTCCTTCTCCCCCACCAAGTAAGCCACCACCATAACATCCTGCGGCTGCACGCACAGCCTCGCAAGTCCTCTTCCAGCCGTGACCACTCCCAGTGCTACTGCACATCCAGCATCTGTGATGACCTGCCTCCCTCTGCTGCCCATCGAGTCTGTGAGCTCCGTGACATTAGGCACTGACTCTTTTGTGGTCTTTTTAACCACACTCCTTTGTGCAGTGCCGAGCCTCAAGAGATGCTTAACAACAGTCCAATGAGATATCCCTCCATTACTTTTCCCAATAACCATGTAAGGCAGCTAACTGGATTTTGCCTTCAGCTTACTTTCAACATCCCATATTCATACAGGTTCATTGCTCACGTTAAAGGCTGGCAGCCTAGAAATCCCTAACTTCAGTGTGCCATGGAAAAGGATATTCCTGGCCTCCTTCCTGCTCTTGGCTCTCTGGACAAGGCCAGCCAGTTTCAGTTCCCTGGGCAGCCTTCACCCATTCCCTGTCCCTTGGGGCAGCTCTGGCACACAGGAAGACACACCCCAAAGATTGTTGGATAGGAACCTGCTTCTGTTTTTTCGGGGCATCCAATCCTCCTCCGTCTCTTTTGAGCAGAATCCTGCGTGCAGGCTGGCTCTGCTCCCCTGGGCTGTCACTGCTGGCTGACGGATGTGGCTGCTCTTCCAGCAGGAATGCCGAGACCCCTGTTAGACTTCCTGTCTTGTGGCCACAGTCCTGACATTGGCTTGAAGTCCCAAACCACAGCCTATGGCCAGCATCCCCTGGGTTGTAGGTCCTGGCATTATGATTTATAGACTTCTCACATTTGAATTTAGTTTGGACTCCATCTTCCCAGTTGAGATTTTACTTCTTATTTGATGCCAGTAGAAAATGAGGTTTCCAAATTCTTAAGTGACTAGAATTGTTCATCTGGCCCTATATTTATAGATCTTTAAAGCAAAACCAAACATCATGACATCCAAAACTTCAGCTCCTGAATTCATCATGTACCTGAGAGCCAAACATCCCCACCCTAGTGAAGCTTGTTTTGCCAATAACTAGAGTTTTGCTTGGATCTACTTTACTAGAGCTGTTGGATCACTTAACTTTATAACTAGAAAATGTCTTTCTTTCCTTAGGGATGCCCACTGTTTTTAATTTCCTTATTCTCTCTTACTTACAAAAAATGGGACTTAGGCATTATCATTTTGAACAACTAAGATCAACTAACCAAAGAGCTGTGATATGACAAAGTGCCCAGACACAATAAGATGGCGACAACTGTCTTGTAATTACTGTGTCTATCATCTTTTCCAACTCTGATTTAAAGGAAAATCTGAGTTGAAAACAATCCAAACTGCATTTTCCAGTTTGATTCATGCATAATAAAATTAATGTCTAAATACCGGCCACAACTAAAAGAAGGAGTGCAAAGTCTGAGGAAGATGTGATACATAACGTTTACTTTAAGGTTTCATAAAAACAGTCAACTTGTGAATTTTGATTATAGAAAATGCCCCCAAACATTCAGAAAAGTGTAGAGGTAAAAATGTTGTAGCTGGTAGGGATGAGGGTAAAATGAGGATTAATGTGTCATATACTGGTACAAATTCCCCAATGTTGTGTGTGATTGTGAGCTGTATATAAAATGTACCAATAAAGAATTCAATTTAAAAAGTTGTAGTCATTCCGAGGCATAATTCAGTGTTTGAAGGTAAATGAGTTTTATGGCACTGATTCAACTCTTTAGGTGTGATTATAAATAATAAAATAAATTTTTCATGTGTGCCTTTGGGGATTAGTAAGATTTCATCTTGGATAATCTAAATAAATATTCAGTGAGAAAAATTACTATGTTATTCTTTCTAGATACCTACCATGTGAGTTTACCACATATATAGAACAGTCTGTGTGGTTTAAACATTAGAAATTTGTCTTATAGCTTTGAGGTTGTGAGACAAAAAGCAAGGCTATTGGCAAGGTTGCTTCCTTTTGAGGGCTCTGACGGAAAAATCTACACCCACCTTTTCCCATGTCTCTTCACATTATCTTCCTTTTATTTGGGTCTGTGTCCAAATTCCTGTTTTTATTTTGTTTTGTTGTTCCTGTTTGGGGGTTGGTCTAATTTAATTTGGTTTGGGTTTTTTGAGACAGGGTGTTACTCTGTAGTTCAGGCTATCCTAGAACTCATTATGTAGCCCAGGCTGGCCTTTAGCTCCCAGAAATCCTCCTGGCTCTGCTTTCTGAATGCTGGGACTACAGATGCGCACCAACATATCTGGCTCAAATTTCCCTGTTTTATAACAATAGCTTTGGATTAGGACCATTCTAGTAACATGGTTTTATCTTGAATACATCTGTGGAGGCCCTATCTCCTAATAAAATCATATTCTGAGGTACCAGGGGTTTGGACTTCAATGCAAATTTGTGGGGAAGGTCTTGAGGAAATGAATCAGTTCAACCCATCACATATAACATGATTGTATTTTTGGTAGCTCTTTCTTACTCAACATTTGCTACCACCTTCCATGAGCAGCCAAAAGAGGCCAGAGACCCAAATAACATCCATATTTTATACCTTACTTCACCTTAAAGAGGATCTAGTATGCTTATGTTATCATAAAAATTTTAGAAATAATTTTAGAAAATATGTTGGCCTACAAAATAAGCCAGCTTTTCTCACATTCACAGAATTTGTTAAAGGCTGGTGTGAGCATCTACCACCTGAAGAAGAAAAAGGCAGGACAACTTATGACCTTGCATGCCTTTGAAGGCCATGGAGAAGTTTTAACATGGGTGTTTTATTCTTGTTTATTAAGTTTTAAGACTTAAATGATTTTCATTATCCTCTGTTGAAAGAGAAATCTAGACCAACTTTGTCACAGGTGATGCCTACTTCTAATTCTACTCTCATGCCCCCCCCCCCCCGGTAAGAACTGGCTACATAATTTGTGAAGTCTGGTGCAAAATTAAAACGTGGGACTTTTGTTTAAAAAATTATTAGAATTTTAAGATAACAGTATCATACCATTAAACCAAACATGGGATCCTCCCCAACACACTCCCTGTGCAACTGCACAGCTTCCTATTCATTAAGTTGGCCTGAACTCAGGACACACATCTTTGCAATAGTAAAAATACTGTGACATTTCTTCTTTCAGTGAACATTTTCATGGAAAGTTCAGGCAATAATTGACAAACCTCTATAGTAACCTATAAAAGGAAGAGACTGTACTATTTTCAAAGTTATGCTCACAGTTTGGTATGTTATGGGATCACAGAGCTCAGAGACTTACCCAAAGCTTCCCCTGTAGGCATGTCACTCTCAGAGGTGAGTTAGAAAACACCCATGGGATGTTCTCCACGAATCTCAGGGTGCATCCACTTACAGTTCTACTATCTTAGAATTTTTGGCAACCAGACACAAGAAGGGGATAGAGAGAAGAGAGAAAGCCCACCTCTCATAACTGTTCTTATATAAGAAGCATCATCACATCTTTGCTCATGTTGTCATTGAGCAGAACTCAACCTAGTGTTTCCTACAGACTTCAGTGGAGTATGTTTTTCCTGTATGTACGAGAAAAGGCAATAGACTGATGAACATCCCACCTGACTCTGCCAGGGAAACTATTAGTTTCCATAGAAATAAAATAAATTCATCAAGTACAGATGAGTAGGTATTAGTGAATTATATAGACAGTGTTGATTTTTGAGAAGTAATTACAGGAAATATTTGAATTTCCTCCCTTAAGACACACCAAATAGACAAGACACACCAAAAAATATCAAAAGAGGTGGTCATATTTTTTGTGGGCTACAACGTATGGAAAATTTCACACAGAAGATCGTACTGGAAAAGTGTGGAAATAAATGAAGACTACTCAGATGAGAACAATAAAGGTCTTTGATTTTGTTTGTTTGTTGTTTGCATCTCTGTATGTTTTATTCCAAGTTTGCTGTAATAAAGGAGTCAGTCATGACCACTTACTTTTGACAGAGACTAAGGCAAGCAAGGAATGACATAGCTTTTATTGGGGATGAACAAAGACCTCAGGCATGCCCTGATTGAAAGTTGCTGGCAGAGGGCAGCTGTAGGTGAGCTCCTTGAAAACTGAACATCTTTGTGTGCTTGGTTAAAGGGGCATTGTGTCTTTCTCCAGTTGGTCCTCAGGTAGAAATGGCATCAAATTAGGAAAGCTGTCAGTTATTAATCAAATCCTGATTGTCTGGGTCCACCGGGGTTAGTTCTGTGCTCCTTTGGCTCATTACTGGAGATAATGGTCTAGTTTTCTATAAGTGAGTCACACATAGTTGGCTTTCTGGGCTGGTTGCTGCCTAGTATGTATCTGAGTTCTGCTTTAGTAGGGTTATTGTCTTTTTACCTATTCAGCTCTCGAGAGCTTTGGGAAGAAATTCCAAAGGTGGAAAAGTGCATGAGCAGAGACTGTTTAAGAAGTGAAAGGGAGTAGGTCAACAGACTATATTCTTCCTATTCAATTATTCACTTATTCACTCCGTACTTAACATTCATCGATCAGGCACTCTCCATCCAGTGCTATGTTTGCAGTCACTGATAGAAAAAGGCCTAGCTCCTGACAAGCAGTTCATATGCTTCCTCAGCCAAGGTCCTACAGATGTCCTGCAGAAAACAATTTGAGTAGCTATGTTCTCAGTTTCCTCAAGGATGACACATAGGAACTGCCACTCATGTAAAGAAGTTAACTCATTATGTGAGTACCTCAGGGGATCAAGGATAAAATCTTTTCTCACTTAAAAATAGGCCGTAAGGAAAAGATCAGCATGTGGAGACAATCAGAGCATGTCATCCCAGAATATCCCCATTTGGTATATTGATTATCTTGAACTGAAGGCAGTTGAAAAGCAACAAATACAAAAAAACTTTTGCCCGCTCCTTTTCTACCCAAACATAAGACACAAATTCCCAGGAGCAAAGTGCTCTTCCTGTACAAGGAAGATAAAATTATCCTCATCATTGGAGATGGGGGAGTCAACACTGAGATGAGTCAACACAAACAAACCTTCTAAAATGACCCTGATCTTCCACTAATTTACTCTACTTTTTTTTTTGAGACAGGGTCTCACTTTGTAGTTCAGGCTGACCCTGGGCTACTATATCTACAACTTATCATTCTTATTTAAAAGGTAATATAAGCTCTCAGGCCTATCTGCTTTTGGGAGAAGTCTTCATTCCTCTTACATAAAGATATGTATGCATGTGTAAAATATATACACATGCATACATGTATATACATATACTTGAAGGTCTTTGCATATACATAAACATATATATGCACATATATTGTACACATGTGTATATAGATAACAAATAAAATTTGTATGCTTTTCTGTTGTTAATCTTTTGTCAGTTTAACCTATCTTTTGTTGGTTTAAGCCAATTCCAGCCATTGACTATAAGAAGGCAGTGGCATTTTTTCCTTCTTACTCAAATGAGTATAATCAAATGCTATTACTAAAAGGCTTTGTATTTATCTCCTACTGACACTTAACAATTCCATCCTTCCCACCAACCAGCACCACCCAAATGCAACCATCATGTCTAGCTTTAGGACGGGAACGTGTGTACTTTGAAGCACAGGCCATCTTTCAGGTTTCAGTTTGTCTCCATCAGCAGATAGGGAACACCAAGATAAATTTGAGTCCATTTCCACTCCTTATAAGCTGCGGGATTCTAGAAACTTGTCTTTCTAGTCTAAGACTTGTTTCTTCGTTGGTAGAAAAGGATATGGAATATCTTAAAGAGTTGAGGAGATACTTATGAGAAAATACTATTTCAAGAAGTGTCTGAGAAGGTACCAGTGACTTTCAGTATCTTAAGAATTATTACCTCCCCCTTCCATCCTCCTTTGTTCATGGTTCCATCATTAGGTAAAGTCAGAGTGAGGGCTTTCTGGCAAGTAGCTTCTCTGGAAAGACCATAGGTGAGGTAAGGCAGCATTCACTGTATCAAATATAAAATCTGGTCTCCAGGTCAGCCTCTAAACAGTCCATGACTCTGGGCAGTAACCCTGGGCAATAGAATACTGTCTCCTTTTCCAAGTTTGATCTTCTAAATCTACAACTCCAAAAAAAATTTACCCTGGGATGCTGGTTGTTGTCCAGTGGTTTAGTGGTGTCTTTCCTGTTGATGTCAAATAAGGAAAGAAAGAACTCCTTAAGGGAGGTAACCAGAGAACAGAGGAAGCCACATGTTCCCCCACAACAAATATCCTGGCCCTGAATGCTCCTTCCAAAGACATGAAGCCTAAGCACATAGCCAAGGTCATAGGGCCTCTGTCAAAGGTCCAAATCATGTATCATATTTTACTGTGCGGTTTATACACCCACGGAGTTCCCTGATTAGTAAAGAAATTATTACTGCATCTGCTCCCTGGAATCCACGGTTCTTCCTCAAATATCTGGTTCCCTAATTTTCTTTGGAGCCCCAAGTGAAAACAAGTAGCATTAGAAAATAAATCATCCTATGCTGGGAGGAAAGTGTCCCTGATAATCTATATGAATAATCTTGGGCACTGTCCACAGCTACTTGGCTACCTAAATATTTCCAGGAACAAGAACTGGGTGGAATCTTACCCTCTCCCTCTAGTGTATTCCTTTTCCTCTTTCCTCAACCATAAAGCACACCCTAGCAGCTTAATGATATGAGCAATGCAAAGACAGAAGCAAGATGCCTCCTCTTCTACCACCAAGCCACCTACATTTTCACAGTCCTTGGCACAGATAAGACACTTGGAACATGCCAAGTGAATCTCGTTAAATTGGAACAAACTTCGGGGTGGAAGCAAGAAGACAGAACAATAACGTGAGGGGCCACAAAGTGGCAGCCAAGAATGAAAAATCTACACAGACACTCACATTAAGGTGAAATTAGCAGCTAAAATTCTAAACTCCTGGTCCATAAGAGAAAATTTGCTTGCACTTGCCTAGCACTTAAAGTTTTATATATATGGCCACATGAGCCCCTATCTGCTCTTCATCATGACACAAGTCTGGCGAGATGACATACAAGGGAACTGGAAATCACTGAAATAGAGAAAATCAAGGCTTGCCATCACCCTGATCTATGGGACCAGCCCACGTGTAACTAGTCTTATTGGCTTATCCCACAGAAATCTGATACCAGCATTTGACTTTCAAACTACCAAGTTCCCCCTTAGAGTGAGGCCAGGGCTGACCTATACCAGTTGTCTTCCAGAAGAGCTAAGGCATTGGTCAGGGAGTGGCCTGGGAGAGTGGAGAGGGAAACTGGTAGGCATCAGAGGTAAACACCTAGTCCAGATGCAGAATCAGAGGAGGGGCAAAAGCCCAGGCCTTCATGTTTGGCCAAGAAAAGACAAAAGCAAGAGAAGCTAATTCCAAGCAAAGAGAGCTCCAAAGAGGGTCACCTCACCAAGTTCTAGAATTCACAGAGCATAGACAGTCAGTTGGCTAACAGGCAAGCAGGAGGTTACACTCAAAATGTGAGAAACACTCATCCTTAAACATTTCCTCATTTCTGGTTTAATAATATTGAGCAAATGTATCTAAGGTTTTGCTTCCCCTTGCAGCAACATTGACCTAAAGCTTATCTTTTCATTCTCATGAAACAATAATAAGGATAATCTTAATAAAATGTCTCAGTTGCCGGGCATGGTGGCGCACACTTGTAATCCCAGCACTTGGGTGGCAGAGGCAGGAGGATTGCTGATTTCAAGGCTTGCCTGGGCCACATAGTGAGCTGAGGACCATCCTGAACTACAAAGTGAGACCCTGTCTCAAAAAAAAAAATGCCTTAGTTGCTTTTTCATTGTTAGGACAAAATATCCAACACCACAAGTTAAAGAAGGAAAGGTTCATTGCAGCTCACAGTCTACAGAGGTTTTGATCCACAGTCAGCTGGTTCCAAGCTAGTATAGCATGGCACAGAAGAAACAGTTCATAGTGTACCAGATAAGAGGCAAAAAAGACTTCCTTGTTGTTTGCCTTTTTACTCCATCCAAGCTATAAGCCTATTGGTTGGTGCTATCCACCCCCAGGTGGTTCTTCACTCTTCCTTAAATCCATCATCCATACCCAGAGCTACATCAAATCAATCAGTAGACTAATCCAGGATCACACACCCCTGATCCAGTACCACACACCCATGATCCAGTTACTCCCAAATCCCTACGTGTTAGCCCATGAGGGTTGGGGTGGGAGCAGATGAAGATAAAAGCCATAACACAATATTTCATCTTTTACACATATTTGACATCCTCAATGATATTCTGAAGTGAGTCCATCAGGCTTAACTATTCTCATTTTACACTGTGGAAACAGATGCTCCTCAAGTTGGTAGCAGGTTTATAACTGGATTCTGGAGCTCCTGAATATAGAAGCTTAGAAATACTGGACAACCTTGTGCTTAACACATGAAAAGCAAGCAACATGAAACAAAACCATGAAATCATTTTGTGGCTATCCACATTTTGAATGCACTTTTGTAGATGATGCATTACAATAACAATTTCTCTAATCAGCACTTGAAGGAGTATCATAGCAATACACTAAATGAAGAACATCACAGCCACATGACACCATTCCTACCCCACCCCCATGAAATAAACAACAAAGGTGAAATTCCTAACTACTAATCTTTGTAATGAAGTCCAAGTAAAAGGCTTCCTGACTATATGGAGGCAAACTACATGGATAGATTCCAACCAAACAAAATTATTTTCCCAACATATATTAGATCAAAAAATAATGTTGACTTTCCTTTCACTAAGAGAATGATACAAAAAACAGTAGCAGAAAGCATATACTTTACAAGATCCAGTCATCTCCACTAAAATAAAAATTTTAATTCAGTGCTGGGGATTTAGGTCTAGTGGTACCTTACCTACCTTGGAAGCACAAGGGCCCAAGTTCAATCCACTATACCATCAAAAAAACTTTTTTAATTCAAGGTACACTTTTGATATCTTTCTCTCCATCAATCTTTTTTTAATGTTCATTAGATTTAACGTCACCCTCACTAAAGTATTAGGAATTGGAGGGAGAAACAGTGATTTTTCCCAGTATCCTGCCTTCCTCAAAGGTGTTTCTGATGTACCCATTCCTCAGCCATTTGGGATAAAATCATACAAACACATTGCTGCAGTTTCATCTGACACAGGTTCTTCCACTTGCTCTTCTCTCGTCTGTTTTGAAGAAAACCCAGACATTGTCCATAGAAGGCCCTGGAAAGCATGGCTTTAGAAGGTCCATCAAATTCTTGAACTTGAAGAAGAAGGCTGAAAGAAATGCTGTATCATTTCAGAGAGCACATTTCTGAAACACTACTGGTGTGTACACTCTCATCTCTTTCAGTCTCCAGCAGTGGGTTTTTACAAGCAATTATAGTATACTATGTATGTTTAGCAAATAATTTGTTTCTGAATAAAGCACTGTCACATTTAGATTGGCAGCACACAGTTTTCCCTTTGTAAGCATTTTAATAATATTTTTCCTGAGATAAGTCCCCAGAATCTTTGAGTGAACAAACTGATGTGAGGATGTTGCACACTAGTGGTCCAAAGTTAACAGCTTTAGGAAATTTTTATTTATTTTTTCTTCTGTTTGATTGTACTTAATGCTATTAAATTTCTGTCTGGCAGATAAAAATAGGGGCTATAAATGTGACCATTTAATAAAAGCAGTTTGGCCACTCCTGATAGCAGCTGCCTAATATTGTATTTATTTAATTGGAAAAGGGTGCAGCAGCTCAGAGGAGGCATTTAAAAAATCAAAAGTTTGGAGAAATCACAGGAACTTTCTATTTGGTCCTTTTTAAACCATTATTAAGTAATTTCTTAAATGTCAACAATATGCTAGATAGTTTTTGAGTCATTTGAAATGGGTTGTTCAAGGAAAATCACTCAGTCTCTCTTGGAAGGGCCCTCATGGACCTTCTAAACCACATGCTCACCTGAAATTTAGGGGATCACCCAAGAGCTATCAGTCAAAAGCAGGGTCCTGAGCCTCCACTCTGTGGCTTCAGTCTTCACTCCAAAAACTCCTTCACTACTTGCTCTTTTAACTGCAACAAACTGCTACTCATTTTATGACTTTATATAGAGGTAAGATTAGTTCTGAAAGATGTTTTCCCATGTGTGACACTTGGGCCACCAGTTGATCATAACTGATTTGCCCTTGAGGCTGTTGGATTGTTTTTGTGTAAATGGTACCATTATCCTCTGCAAACCACCCCAGCCTTGTGGGCCTGGCTTTTATGGTAAGATTGAAGTATTTTAGGTGGTTGGGCTGATAGGAAGAGAAAGAGAAAGCAAATAAAAATATATACTGGATAATCAACATGTCTATCCACAGAAAATAGTAGAATCTGACCTAAATGTTAAGGCATCTAAAGGAACAGATATAACATGGAACCAAACTGTGCCATGTCTTTTTGTCCTATTCGTCTCACATCAAACATCAGCAAGCTCAAGTGAAGAGTTCCTGTTCCCAGCAAAAGTGGCCCTCAGCTCCCTAAGAAGTAACCTAGGCAAAAGTTTTCATAACCCACCTATCAGAGAGGTTTTCTACAAGATTAGTAGGAAACTAATAGTATATGACCCGATGTACACATCTCTTCTCAGTATATGACCCAGTATGACCTCCAAAATTAGTGATCTTTAAGTCTACTAAGAGCAAATGAAGTTAGAGGTTTTATTTACTTTCTCAGTAGCAATTTTGTCATTTTGTTCAACTTATACTTCTATGATTTGATCTCAGCCTCACTATGATTCTGTAAAAAAAATAAAAGCACAAGGTTAAAGAGGCAATGCGCCATGGTACAAAAGACAAGTGTTTATTAATCCCATGAGTTAGTTTGTTATCCCACAATGTCTCAGTGAAAGCAAGAAAGAAACCTTTGTTATTTTATTCCACGAAGATTTTAGAATTGTTTTATAGCACAGTTCAGCCTACCTATCCTGAATGGTAAATCTTTATTGCTTAGCACAGTAGTTGTAGTAGTATTTCTTCAAAAAGAATAACATTGGATTAATAAAAACAAGAATGATGAACTATCTGTTATGGTTTATATATCGCTGACCCCTAAAGCCTCTTGTGCTCATAAGTGGGGCTTTTCAGAGGTGATTGGATCATGGAAATATGATACTTACCAGTAGATTGTTTCACTGATGAATTTACAGCTAAGTGTGATTTGGAGGTGAAGCCTGGCTGTAAGAGATGGGTCACTGATGGCATGGCCTGGAAGGGTCTATCTCCTTCCTTCACACTTGATCCCTTTCTCTCTCTCAGTCTGCTTCCTTCCTACTCTGCCAGGAGTGACTATCCTTTGCTGTCCCCCTCCACCACACTGCCAGCATTGAAGCGAGTCAACTATAGAATGAAATCTCTACAAACTGTGACCTGAAATAAACCTTTCATCCTTTAGTATATGAATGTCACATATTATGCCCCAGCAATGAAAAAGTAAGACACTAGCTCTAAAAGATTTAATCAAATAGATAAATTTTAAATACATTAATGATTTAGTTAAACTTGGTTTGTAAATTGAGGTGATTATTTTGTGATCAAGAGCATAATAAAATAATGAGTTTGCACTTCTATCTCTAGTTCTTTATATTATTAATACTTGTAATAATAACTACCCTGTGCTGAGTCCTCTTAGCTGATACAGTGTGTATAAGAGTTTTTATATACATTATTTTTCTTAATAGCTGCAACAATTTTAGAGATGGTAAAACTAAGAAATAGTTTTAATAATAACTATGTTCTCAAGACCAAAAAGCTAAGAATTAGTGGAGCCAGAATTTAAAACAAGACAATCAGTTTCTACATACTATGCTTGTAAACTGAAACCCAGGAGACTTTTTTCCAGACCCAGAGAAGTTCTTAAAGCCTAAAAATGAGGAAAAGTAAGCCAGCAATGAGAAAACATCATTCACACATCTGGTTGGCAAAAGTTAAAATGAGAGCTGTCATCCAGAGTGGGCAAGATTGGCAGGACAGACATTCTTCCACAGTGGACAGCATATGAAATGCAACTGTATTTTTGGAAAGTAACTGGAAATACCTTAAAGTACATGTGCTCTTTTGCCAAGAAATCCCACTCTGGGGAATCTAGTGTTATAAAAATGTCACCACGTCAGGCGTGGTGGCTCACACTTGTAATCCCAGCACTCGGGAGGCAGAGACAGGAGGACTGCTGAGTTCGAGGCTTGCCTGGGCTACATAGTGAGCTCAGGGCCAGCTTGAACTGCAAAGTGAGACCCTGTCTCAAAAAAAAATAATAATGTCACCACTATATGCAAGGATATTTTTAGTATAATAAATCTGGAGGGGAAAATGGGGGGTCTAATGTGTATCAATCAGGAAATGATTGACAAAGTTCAATAAGGCTATACAAGGGAATATTAGTATCTACTTTTTTTCAATTTGAATATTTATTGGTATATTATATATACATATCATGGATACACTCAATATAGTGAATTTGTATCAGACAAAACTTAATTCTTATTTTTTCCCACTCCCCTGTCCACCTTACAATCCCCAACCCCTATGTATATAAGCATTGTTACTTTTTTATTACCATAACATTTTTTTATTTCTTGTCATTACCTACCTCAACCCTTTTCCCTTTGGATATTTTCTATTTCACAATATCCATCATATATTCTAGACCTCATTTACATTTTTAGTTTCTCATACCAGAGAAAAGATACAATATTTTTATATCTGTGGCCTATTTATTTCACTTAAGAGTATATCCTCAAGGACAACTAAATGACAACCCCAGTACAACATGCAGGAATTTATGGGAACAATGAAAGCAGTTCTACTAGGGAAATTCATAGCAGTGAATGCCTACACTCGGAAAATAGGGCAAACTGAAATCAACAATCTAATGATAATGTCTGATCTCAGACAATTAGAAAGAGGAGCAAGACAACCCCAAAGCATGTACTAGAGAGGAAATTATAAGGATTAGAGCAGAAATTAATGCAATGGAGACAAAGAGAACAATACAAAGAATCAATGAATCAGAGTTGGTTCTTTGAAAGGATAAATAAGATCAACAGACCCTTAGCCAACCTTATCAAACAAAGGAAGGAAAAGGCTCAAATTCATGCTGTAAGGAATGAAAATGGGGAAATCAGCACAGATCCAGAGGAAGTCCAAAGGATAATAAACATGTACTTTGAAAATCTGTACTCCAAGAAGATGGAAAATCTAGAAGAAATGGATAGATTCCTAGACACATATGAACTTCCAAAGCTGAGCAAAGAGTATATAAAAATGTTAATCTGGGAAATTGAAAATGTAATAAAAAAAAAAACCTACCAACAAAGAAAAGCCCTGGTCCTGATGGCTTCACTGCTGAATTCTATAAAACTTTTAAAGAAGAGTTAATGCCGAGGCTGGAGGGTTAGCTCAGTGGTTCCAGCGCCTGCCTTGCAAGCGCAAGGTCCTGAGTTCCATCCCAGGTAACCACATACAATGCTGGCCGTGGTAACTCATGCCCTTCAGCAATCAATACCACATACCACAATGCTGGGCATGGCGGCTCACACCTGTAACCCCAGCACTCCGGAGGCAGAGGCAGGAGGATTGCTGAGTTTGAGGCTTGCCTAAGCTACATAGTGGGCTCAGAGCCAGCCTGAACTACAAAGCAAGACCCTGTCTCAAAGAAACAAAGAAGAGTTAATGCCAGTACTTCTCAATCTTTTTAATGAAACTGAAAAGGAAGCAGTATTCTCTGAATCATTCCTTGAAGCAACTATCACCTTGATTCCAAAGGCAGGAAAAGATCCCACCAAAAAAGAAAACTACAAGCCAATCTCTCTAATGAACATTGATGCAAAAATCTTCAATAAAATACTGGCAAACAGAATACAGAGTTATCAAGAAAATCATACACCCTGATCAAGTCAGATTTATCCCAGGGATTCAAGGCTGGTTCAACATATGTAAATCAATCAATGTAATACACTATATTAACAGACTCAAGGACAAAAATCATATGATTATCTCAATAAATGCAGAAAAGGCATTTGACAAAATGCAACACCCATTTATGATCAAAACCCTACAGAGAATTGGAATACATAGACTTTATCTCAATTTAATACAAGCTATTTATGAGAACCCAAAAGCCAGCATCATACTTAATGGGCAACAATTGAAGCCTTGGGGCTGGAGATTAGCTCAGTGGTTCCGGCGCCTGCCTCACAAGCACAAGGTCCTGAGTTCAATCCTCGGTAACCACATACAATGCTGGGCATGGAGACTCACGCCCACCAGCAATAAATACCACATACCACAGTGCCGGGCATAGTGTCTCACACCTGTAATCCCAGCACTCTGGAGGCAGAGACAGGATTGCTGAGTTCGAGGCTTGCCTGGACTACATAGTGAGTCAGAGCCAGCCTGAACTATAAAGTGAGACCCTGTCTCAAAAAAAAAAATTAAAACCTTTTACACTAAGATCAGGAATGAGACAAGGATGCTTGCCATCACCACTCTTATTCAATATAGTGCTGGAAACATTAGCCAGAGCAATCAGGCAGGACAAAGATATAAAAGGAATAAAGATAGGAAAGGAGGAAGTTAAACTGTCATTATTTGCTGATGATATGATACTCTATCTAGAGGATCCTAAAAACTCAACCAAAAGACTGTTAGACTTAATTACCAAATTTAGTAGTGTTGCTGGATACAAGGTTAATGCTCAAAAATCAAAAGCCTTTGTCTACACAAACAACAGACTCACTGAAAGAGGAACTGGGGAGTCAATCCCTTTCACAGTAGCACCCAGAAAAATGAAATATCTAGGAATCAAGCTAACAAAGGAAGTGAAAGACCTCTACTCTGAAAACTATAGGACTCTGAAAACTGAGATAGAAAAGGAGATCAGAAAGTGGAAAGACATCCCTTGTTCCTGGATAGGGAGAACCAACATCGTCAAAATGGCTATACTTCCACAACTACTATACAAATTCAGTGCAATTCCAATTGAAATTCCAACGGTATACTTCACAGAGCTAGAGAAAATAATACAAAACATCTGGAACCACAAGGAAACTAGAATAGCAAAAGCAATTCTAAGCAACCACAACATGGCAGGGGGTATTATAATCCCCAATTTAAAACTCTACTGTAAAGCCACTGTGATAAAAACTACACAGTACTGGCAAAGTAACAGACCTGAGGACCAGTGGAATATATTAGAAGAACCAGAAACAACCCCAGATACACTAAGCCACCTTATCTTTGACAAAGGAGCCAAACTTCCTCAATGGAAGAAAGACAGTCTCTTTAACAAATGGTGCTGGAAAAACTGGGCTTTAACCTGCCAAAAACTAAAGCTAGACCTATCTCTTTCACCATGTACAAAACTAAATTCACAATGGATTCGAGACTTAGACATTAAAACAGAAACAATAAGCCTGCTGGAAAACAGGTTAGGTAAAACTCTTGGAGACATTGGCTTAGGCACAGATTTTATGAATAAAACCTCTATAGTACAAGAACTAGCAGAAAGAATCAACAGATGGAAAAAAAAACACATCTTCTTTATCCACTCTCCAGTTGATTTACAAAATGGAGTATTACTCTGCCATAAAGAATGACAAGATCGATCCATTTAAGTGCAAATGGAGACATCTGGAC
>PVIC010018005.1:0-32091 GCA_004025085.1 Thryonomys swinderianus
TCTCTCTCTCTCTCTCTCTCTCACACACACACACACACACACACACTCGTTTCTCTCTACATATATGCTTATACATATATAAGCAATATATCAATGCTTACATCATTCTTGATGGTTTCTTCTTTAGCTTAAAAATAAACCATATATGTATGTGTGTTTATGTGTGTATGTGCTTTCAATCCGAGGGGCTCCATACTGATGACCTTAGCTAGCCCTAAAAACCTCCCAAAGCCCATGCCTCAAAACACTAAAGTCTGATGAGGCTTCTACTCCTCTAATAACTTACAATGAGGAGTGCATTTCAACACACTGAAAATATATAAAACAAAAGCATCATCACTGGTCTGTCCATAGAAACATGTAGAACACTTATCGAATCATGAAAATCCCTTCACCAGCTCAGCAAGTCAGCAAACATAGCACCTGTATACAACACAAACAGTGAAACACATTTTTCCCCATCTGAGTTTAGTTGTACATTTTAGATAGACATTATGGTTATATTTATCATTGAGAATCTGTACCTGTAAATGATACTTTTTCACTCTTATTTTTCCCATCCCTTTGCCCTGCTTGCAGCTACCCCTTACATACATCAGCTTCATTTCCATTTTTCGCTTTTACCCAAGTTGTTTCTCTCCTTTTTGTTTTTTAACATTCCCCCACTCACTCCTTAGTTCTCCTTCCCCTTTGAAGATTTTCTTCCTGTTTCACAATACCTATCATATATTTTGGACCTCATTTACCCCTCTTGTCTCTTAAACTAGAGAAGTGATATGTTATTTATGCATGTGTGAATGAAACATGTTTAAAATGATAGTAAGCATCATTTTGCATGACTTTCATTAAACCTTCCTCAGCCACAGGCAGAAGAGAATGCAGAGAAATATCTGCCATTTGGAAGATAGGGAGGGCAGTGACTGTGTTATTTTCAAATCAGCCCCCAATTCTAGACAAACTCATGGGCACACCCTTGTGTTCAGCCCCTCCCTGTTTCCAGGGGCCCTTAGTAGCCCCCACATTTGGGTTTACTCCAGCTCTAGGACACCTGCTAAGATTTCGGTTCCATGCTGGCTCCTAGGGATCCAATAGGCACATTTATCCTAATTGACATAAGTTCCAGGTCCAGACTTGCATGACAAGTCTACAGGCCAGTACCCATTTAAGCAAGCTCCTGCGTATCACATTCAGGAGCCTAAATATGTAAACCACTGTTTCTTTCCAGCTACTATAACCACCAGTACCAAGTGGCACCCTACCCCACACTGAAATCCAATCCAGAGATTGTTGAGAATCCACGGATTAGGCAAGTTCTCACATACCCAGGCAGCTGGAAGCCACTATGGAAGACTGGGCATCTAAGACAACAGCTTCACATACAATTTTTAGGTCATTTGCTACCTAACCAGGGTCCAACAGTATCCACATGATTTTCATTCTCATTCCACCATCTTTTAACCCAGACTTCAGTTCAGGCCTCACAAACTCAGGATCCACACCTTCCCTGTTACCTGTCAGCCTCAAGGTTCCAGGTCAGTTCCAGGGGTCCCATGCTCCAATGAATCTTAAAATAGCCCCACTGCAGTACAGTCAAGGATCTGTCAAAGCCTCACAGATGGAGACTCCAATTTCATGCCAAAAAGCCCAGATATACTAGTTCTTATGTACCAATGGCCCAGGTCTATTCCCATAGATTCAGGTTTCAGGTTCACACCGGTACCAAGTCATACTGTTGTGCCATGCTCAGGGCTAATATAGTGCTTGATCTGAAGCTGTGAAGCCAGGCTTTAGGCACCTAACCACATCCTTAGGCAATAAACAAACTCAGATGATTTCTGAAACTTGGACCATGGCTTCACACCACGGATGGTGGCTCGGGACCATCCATGTTGATGAAGGTTCCTTGTCTACCCAGCATTTGCCAAATACTTGAGTATCAGGACTGAAGGCTGGCTACCAAGGTTACACTCTCCAGGATTACTCACATTTTGACTCAGCTAGTACCCCAGATTGGCCAGAAACTCAGCAAGTAACCTAATTTTTAAAAAAAAATATCATGTTCTGTGTCAGGAATCTATCAACAGGGTAACTGATGACTTCCCCAATGGACACATGCCTACAAAGACTGCAGTAAATACTCCAATTTTTTTTTGTCTTTGACCTGTAGACATCAATATACAAAATAAAGATAAATCAGGTAAATATAATCAAAATATAATCAAAATAAATTTATTTTGATTAAAATATAATACCCCATCCAAACAAAATAAAATTGTATAAGCTTTATGGCAATTATATTGAAGTAATTGTTTACAGAAAGCTCTGTGAATTTCAAAATATGCAGAGAGAGTGCCGGGCGTGGTGGCTCACGCCTGTAATCCCAGCACTCGGGAGGCAGAGGCAGGAGGATTGCTGAGTTCGAGGCTTGCCTGGGCTACATAGTGAGCTCAGGGCCAGCCTGAACTACAAAGCGAGACCCTGTCTCAAAAAAAAAAAAATGCAGAGAAAAAATTCGACAAAATCAAGAAAAGAATAAATACGAAGATAAATGAAGCCAACTGAGATGACATGAAAAATATTGCCTTTTTAACCTATTACTTGTAAATAATAGAAAAGCAAAAAAAGATCAGTGAATTATAGCTATAAATTGAGTAACATGGAGAAAATATAGAAGGCAGGAAATAATCTTCTGAACCAGTATTTGATAATTTTCATAGCCTATAGAAAAATTTTAATGCTGTTATTATCAAAAGACAAAGAGTTGAAGAAGTCAATTTAGATTATTAAAGTTCAGGTAGCCTATACAATGCTAAGTCAACAACCAGAAGAGTGGAATGAAAACATCTAAACTCTCTAAAATTCTTTTTTTATTTAAACTGATTTTTTATCAGTACATTTTATATACAGCTAACAATCGCACTCAACATTGGGGAATTTGTATCAGTATATGACACACTTAATTCTCATCTTTACCCATATGCCTACCAACCCCACAACTTCCTACCCCCTATATACATGTTCTTTCTTTGAAAAATATATATATATATATTTTTTTTTCTGTCATCATGTCTTTCTCATTGCTTGATTTCTCAGAGACAAAAGATTTTTTATCCAGAGGAAAACACCAAATAAATTGAGATTAATTTCCCTCATTAAAAATAATTCAAGTTTGACTGTGGGTTGAAATAAATACGAAATATAAGAGCTTCTAAAATTTGTATTTACTGAGTGAACATAATTTACAGTTCCTCTGTGTAGAGTAGATGTAGTATATCTTTTTATATTATCTCTCTCTTTCTCCACTTACTCATTAAAAGAAAAACAATTTTACACACTAGCAATAATATGTTGGCAAGAATATATTGGCAAGAATACATTGACAATAATGGCTTTCTTAGCAACACAGCAACCTGGGCAGTTTCCAAGGAAAATAAATGAGAAAGAAAACATTTGGGGGGACTACTAATAACCACCTTTCCTGTTTTTTACAGATTTAAAGTTATGGTTTGACTTCTCACTAGGTCTATGACTAGAAAATTTGCTTAATCCCTATGAATCCCAATGTTATGATGTGTAAAATGTTTGTAATACATATCTTGATTATTGTAAAGATGGAATGAGGTAATGATATAAAGAATCTGATACAGTAACTGGAACATAGATATTTCCTTCCCATTTCCTTGTATTCTTTGAAGACCATGTATTGTAAGATACATAAAAATAGAATGTATTTTGTTCTTATTTCAGTCATAATTACTTGAATATTAGATTTTCAAATCAAACAGATTGTTTCAAGTTTTATATTTTTCTAATAATTTTGCAACTTTCATTTAGTTTTTAAACTTTTTAAACTGCAAGTTCCTCATCTATAAATAGAAATATAGTACCTATTTCTTAAGTTTGTTGCTGAATGATATAGGCAAATGAAGGACACTAATAGACATGGTACCTAAAAGTTCTCAGAATTTATTAGCTTTTTTGTAGTATTTACTATTGATATCAATAACATTAATGTTATCATATTATTCCAAATCAGTGGTTCCTAACATTAGAGTAAGAAAGAACAAACAACATTTTATCATATGTTTCTCTTCATCTGATATCAGAGAGATAGTGATTGTTGCTCTGTTTCATCTTTCCTGAGCTCTCTCCATTCATAGCCAGGTTGAAAAATAGAGCTCATAATTAGACATCTGAAGTGAGCAAATATTCCTCAGACAAAAGCGTAGAAGGAGCAAATAAGGATATGAAAAAAAAATTTCAACATCACTGGTCATTTGAGAGATGCAAGTGAAAACAACCGTTGGGTTCCAACTCACTCCAGAAAAAGTGTCCATTATGAAGAGATTAATATATAACAAATGCTAGTTGAAATGTGAGGGGAAATAAACACCCTTCTCTACTGGTGGTGGGAATACAATCACTGTGGTGCGATCACTGTGGAAATCAGTGTGGAGATTTCTCAACACACTAGGATTAAAAATCCCATCTGACCTAGCTAATCGCTTGCTGTGTATCTTCTCAGATTAATTAAAAGCATGGAACCACAGATACACATTTATGGCCATGTTGACAGCAGCACAACTTGTAACAGTTAAATCTTGGAAATTCCCCAAGTGCCAGTCAAATGGTGACCAGATAAAGAAGACAATTTTTTTTAAGTGGTGTACTACTCAGACGTAAAGAGTGATAAACTAAGGAAATTCATAGCTAAATGGATACACCTTGAGGCAATATGCTTAAATGAAATAAATAGTTCACACATTTGTTCACACCAAACTGTTTCTCTGGTATGAGAAACTGAAAGTGTAAATGAGGACCAAAATATTTAACACATGATTTGAAATAGGAAGAAAAGGTTAAAATGGAAATGGGAAAGGGGGGGGGGCGAGGAAAAGCAAGAAAAATGAGAAAAAGTAGGAAAAATGGAAACAAAGCTTTTATAAATACGAAGCATTGGAAGGGTGGAAGAGAGGGAAGGGAAATAAGAAAAGGCAAGGACCAAGATACATAATGTATAGGTATAAATTCCCAATGATCAATGTGATCATAATGTATTCCTAAAATGTACCAATAAACTTAATGAATATTTTGTTAAAAAAAAAAAACGAAGCAGTTAGGAAGGTGATGCTGCTCTAGTTTATTGAGATCTTTAAAAATGTGGCTAAAAAAGACAGCTTTTCATTAACTAGAAAGGCTCTACTTACATTACATGAAGCAGCCCACACAGAAGGGACTATTGTTGCACCCCCCCCCTTTATGAAAGAAGAGAAGCAAATTCTGGTAAACCTAAGAACAAAACGTACTGCTAAGTTTGTGGGCTGAGCACCAAGAACACCACTAAAAGTCATGATGCATAGCTGAGACTATGCAAATATTACTGTTGCTCTCATTGGACATAGATACTACACTGGCACTGATATTCATCTTCAGGGACTACCAATAAAATTGTTGCTTATAAATTGGTTCAGATAATGTACAGCTAAAACTAGTGGAGTGTTCCTGTCCTAGAGTCTCATCAGGTCAAATTAAAATTTTTATGCTTAATGCATGTATTTTTTGGTCTCACATCACTCTTTTTCTGACAGTATACTCCATCCTTCCAGAGTCATTAACTGAGATTGTGTTGAAAATTCCTTTTACTTGTTAATTCAAATCTTATCCACTTCTGTCTTTGGGAATCTCTGAATTCTCTATTGCCTTTCTATATCTAAGACAATGAGACAAGGTTAAAGCAACAGATTTTGCTTCGGATAGTTGCAACAATGAGCTTTACCCATTCAACATGATGATTATTTTATCTCATTAATGAAGATGGATAAATGTTATTCTCTAGCCTAACAATTTTATTAGCTAAGTGAATTATAACCCTTTCACTAGATGTCAAGATAATAATATAAGGAAAAGCAGCAATGGGTTTAAGGGCACCTTGGTAAGAATTAGAATATGAAATATGGGCATAAGTAATTCATGACTCATAATCACAAAACATCAAGCACAGCAGCAAATTTCACAGGTGGAGGAAAGAAGATCAGGTAGGGTTCTCTGAACTGGAGTGTGAAACAGATACCGGTCTCTTGGTGCTGCTCAATGCACACAAGGGGAAATGCAACTTAGAGACAAAACACTCAAAGCCTTTTAATCAGTCACTTAGTACTTCCACAGTAGGAAACACAGTACAACTGCTGGGCTTGGTGAGCTCATATTCCTATTATTGACGTAATCTGACCATCATACCCAAAACATTTCAAGTTGTCTAGAGGACCCTAGAATTTCATGTATTCATAGCTCACCTTTCTGGACTAGGAATGCCTTAACAGTGTCTCACTTTTTCAAGCGAGACGTTGGCTCCCTTTATTGAACGATGAGGTAGATAGAAGGAAGAATGATCTGATTATGCCCAGAGGTAGAAATAACCCAGAGAAATTTCACTTATAAGGATGATCTGGAATAGGAAGGCACTACAGTGTTTGGTTACATGTTGTGAGTTCTTCCTTGCTTGAAAAGAAGTGAAAAGAAAAGACGATGTGGTAAGTTGCTGTTGAGGGAAAAAGAACATACAGTTTTACTTAAAAGGCACATATTTTGAAGTCATGCTATTTGATTGGATTATATTCCTGGCACTTTGGCTTTTACAGAGAAAAAAATTGGCATTTTCTATTACTTTTTGTTACTTTTTCCTTCTATGTCATTTCTTTCTCAAATATTTATCTTCAAACAATAATGGTTATGGCCCAAAGGTTTCTGTTTATTTGATAAACAGTATAGAAAAATTAAATGTGCATTTAATGCTAATATGTTATGATTAAATGCATCATTGAACAAAATAATATTAGGAAGAAAGGTTGGGATTCCCAGTTGATGCTTAATTATTGTTCTGTTTAAACTAATAGCTAAACTGTGTGGGTGCTACTCTGAGTATCTTCACAATATAAAAGTGGTATCATATAGTAAAGGGGTGAAGACAGCTTAGTAGGGGATCCAGGACAGCAGTGGAAGAGAAAGCAAGTTTTAAAAAGCTATATGAGACATCAGTGTATTTTTTTCTCAATCTCATCCACTTCTATTGTCTATATACCCTGGAATCTTAATGATAACATCCCTGTTACTTCTTTGGAATTGCCTCTATTTGGCTCCATACTTTCATTTCATCACCCTATCTCCAATTTGTCCTAATCAGAGGTCATAGCTGCAATAGCCATCTAAGAAATATCATTAAAATAGAGCCCTTATCCCAATGTTCAGAATTGTTCTTCAATCGTTCTCATCACAAATTAAATAACACCACTATTCCTTAGTCAAAAGTTCCCATAATTTTGTCATTCACTCTCTATCTAGTGTGCCTTCAACCAAAGGTTATTTCTAATTAATTTCAAAAGGAAACAAAAGTTTTCCCAATGCTAATATATTTTTCTATAGAAATTTAGGAGTAAACTCAAAATCTATTCTCATTGAAGCCTTTTTTCAAATGGAAGTACTGTTATATCTACACTCAATTAACATTCTGATTGTTCCAGTTTTATAACACATAGCCTATGCATTAAAGTTATTTGCTTCCTTAAAATATGCTTAGTCATTTCCAGTGATCAATAAATATTTCTTGCATTAATAAATGAGTGAATGTACTTTCAAAAGCCAATAATCATGCTTGCCTTAGAGTAGGTTTATATAACAGGCAGGCTATTTCTGTATTTTAGTGATCTTTGTATGGGATATAGAATGGCAGGATACTTTCCCAGGTTCAGGTATCAAGCTAATGTGTGATTTATTTTTAGTAGTATTTAATGTATGCTGCAACTTTAGCAGTAATTTAAAGGAAACTACAAAATATGAATCACATATAAAGATATGACTCCTATTTTTTCCCATCGGGTAGAAGAAAAATTTACATAAAATCAGCTTGTGAAGGATCATAAGCTAAACCAGGTCTTTGTTTTTTTGTTTGTTTATTTGTTTTTTGTGGTAATGGGGATTGGGCTGTAGCCCTTGTGCTTCCAAGGTAAGCACAGTACCACTTGAGCTAAATCCCCAGCCCAGGGGTTTGTTCACTTGGAACCCGGTCTTACACTGAAAACTATGCAAACTATTCAGATTTGTTTCATTTAGTATGTGCATAAGTCGCTGTAGAGCAGATTGCATTTCAGATATACAACTATCAGCGTTCATTTCCACTTGTGAGGCATTTCACTTTAAAATCTATAACTGAGCTGTAGGAAAGATAGAGAGCTGGAATTATGTTTACTATTAAACTATATCTCTACAAGTAGTTTTTCCTTTTGTAACTGCTCATCCCTGTGGAGTGTGTTCCAGGAGAAAATGAATTAATGCTGAATGATAAATTCACTTTCTGAGTTTCGGAATGGGGAGGTGCAGGTGTGTCAGCCTCCCCGGAGCAGAGAGCATGAAAGCCCCGTGTCCACGTGGACACATGTGGCACTAGCTTTGCAGTGCGACTCCAGCAACCTCTCTACCCCTGGGTTATTGTTAGTCTATTTGCTTTCTCTGTTACTTCTCTAAACAGTTGATGTCGATTTTGTTTTTATTGGTGCTGCTGGGATGTGGCCCTCTCTATGGCAGGGACTGTAAAAGGGGTAGAGAAGCATTTAGAGGAGTAATCTGGGCTGGGGGTGAGCTATTCGTGACTTTGTTCTGAGTGCTAAGAATTTCTCCTCACCCTTTCCTGAATCTATTGAGAAACTACATATCTCTCTAGCAAATGCTCACATGCATTAATAGTATAAAATAAAACAAAATAGCGTTCATTTAAAGTAAAAAGAAAACAGATTAAAAGACATGCCAAACATTTAAGAATACACTCATTTTCAGTTTTCAATATATATTCTTCTTATAACTAAAGATTTGCAGACCTGAGTAGCAAATGACTAAGGGTTTCACTCCACCTCAAGAACAAAACATGCATAACTTTTAACTAGTGCATAATCTTGTGTGGAAAATGAAAGATAAAATGAATACAAATCATATCTGTTCAGATGTGATTTCCTCACCATATATATGAGAGACATAATCTCATTGACCCTTGTGACATGATTACAGAATGATCTTTTCCAGACATTTGCTCCCCACAAGACTTTATCTACTAAGAAAACACATATCTATAAAGAAATATTTTCAGCTTTTCTTGGAGTGAGTAACCCCTCCTATTCACATATATTTAATACCACAAATGCATCATTGAACCCAAATTTATGTTGCTGGTTTCATATATGTCTCCCCCCCATCAGCTCAAAATTCACATTATCAATTGTATGCTAAACAATGCTCATGGAATAACTCACAAGTACCTGACTTATCCAGAATAAGTTGTACTGTTTTCTCCTGCACCAAACCTCCCTTTTCAATCCTGTGTTATGTATTTATGACATATACAATTGATATAGAGATATAAATATAGTTCATGTATTAACTCATAAATTTGAGAGTCATACAATTATACCTGCAAGTACGAATACACAATATTTAATACTGTGGTGGAGGTAAGAGTAGAGAACAATTTATTTTGTAGTACCAGGGATCAAACTTGGGCCCTTGTGGTTGCAACATAGACACAGTACCACTTTATTTCCATGGTACAAAAATATTCAACATAAAAGATGTATCAGACACTCTCAAAGTTTAACTCACTTCTACTCATTACTCTTTTCAATTGATCCAATCTATCCTTTTTACCATATTTCCAATCTCATTTTGGTTAATGACTCAAAATCATCTAGTAAATAAATTAAAGAACATAGATTCTTTCTTAGCTTGAGAAAGATAACCATTCTGTAGAAGAAGACAGGCCACGGGACACTGTAGAAAAATAATACTGCCAGGATATTTTAAGCTATTATCAATGACATCAAATAAATGATTGAAAAGAACGATTAGAGGATGAGAAACCATTAAGAGGCTTAGCCAGAGATGATTGAGGACTGAACTAAAGCAGCGGGAGTGGAAATGAAAACGAGGTCTGCCTTAGTACAGAATTTGAATAATTATGCTCCATATTCAAGGGAATAGTCCCATTAAGGAAAAGTTGAAGAAAGGAGTCTTATTTTGGAAAATTAAAGATGATATAATACTGAAACAAAATAACTTGTTTTAGAAATTTCAAGTGGTGAATGTATGCAGCAAGACTGAAGCTACACTGAGAAAAATGGAATGAGTTAAAGAAACTAGTAAAAACTATATTTAAACTACTCATTTTAGATAAATCGATGGTTGCACTAGACTTGAGGTGACAGATGAGTCAAAACAATAAAACTAGGAACTGAGTAAAAGGCTTGAGGAGAATAATTTTCTACAGAACATGTTTAACAGAGCCATGAAAGAATTTAGGAAAATAGATAATATGTATGTCTTAGAAAAAAATTCCTGCATTAACAGAAGATGATTTTGGTTTGTTTCGGTTTTATTTATTTTTTTTTTCTTACAGAACTTTCAAATATAGCTTGAAGAGTCTCTAACAGGTATATTTTTACAATGCTCCCAGAACTTTTCTAACCAAGTTACACATATTAACTATTTGGTTTTCTCTCTGGAAAACTACAAAGGTCAAATACTGTTATTTTACAGAGAAATTCAGACTGGAACCGTTATGTTTTAAAACCAAATTACACTATTTCACAGAATGTGGATATTTTCCCCTTCATCTATAAAGGATTTTTCTCAGAGAAAATAAATTTTATAGATGACATGACATGAAGAGTTATCATGTCTGGAAAATTACTGGGTACCAGGACTTGTGCTGAACAATTTTTACAGCAAAACACTTATTGTTACATTTTAGATATACATAATGACAACACTCATCATAGGGAATCTGCACCTGTACATGATGTATCCCTCCTCTTTGGATGGATTTTCTCGTTTACATATCACATCAGCTTTGAGATATTTGCTGGATTTTTTTTCTTTTATCCTGTTTCACAGAAAAGAAAGTGAAATTATCAAGATCTTGAAAACTTGAACAAAGTCACAAAGTTGCGAAGTGTCCTAACAGAAAATCAACTCCAAGTTTGTTTAAAGGTTCCACTCACGACCATTGCATCACACCATGTCTCTTCTTAGCAGCAAGCAGTGATTCAAAGGCCTGAGACACTGACTAAAGCATTGCAGAGCTGTTGCAAGGAGTGTGCAGAGGGATTCTAAAAACGGATGCAGCCATCATTAATGGAACAGATTCCAAGATGAACAGAAAATGTTTCGGAAATGTCAAATTAGGGGCTCTATCAGAAGCATCCCCAAAGTTTATGCTCCCATTTGAATCTACTCAGCCATGTTTTCAGGAAAACCAACACAAGAAAATTCCAGCCAAAGGCAATTCTGATGCTCAGGCAATTTAAAATAGAAGAACAATTTAACATTCACCAGGCATATTTCTACTCCAATACTTTCTACAAACCAGAACCTTCAGTATTTAATCTGACAGGATTGCATAAAAATTATGCCAAAAAACAGGAAGAAGAATAGAAATGATTTATTTGATTTATTTCAAGACACAAGCATATTATAAGCATTAACTCATACTAATAAGCGACCTTATGAAGTGGCGCTGTTTTCACCTGCAGTTGACACATCGGATAATCTGAGCGGAGAAGGTGCCCAGCTGGTGGCTGGCACTCAGAACCCAGGTTTGAGAAGTCTTATGTAGCAGCGCTCATGTTCACTTTTATACCTTATGTGTTTACTCACAACCTAATCTATACTGCTGATTTTATGTTTGCTTGTTTGTTTGTTTGTTTTGGGACAAGGTCTCTCTTTGTAGTTCAGGCTGGCCCTGCGCTCACTATGCAGCCCAGGCAAGCCTCAAACTCAGCAATCCTCCTGCCTCTGCCTCCCAAGTGCTGGGATTACAGGCATAAGCCATCATGCCTGGAATTTTGATGTGTGGCCCTGATTGCTGGTGGATGTCAATCACCATCCCTGGCATTGTGGTACACTGTACCAGGGATTGAACTTCAGACCTTGAGCTTGCCACGCAGACAATGGAACCACTGACCTAAGTCCCTGGCCCTGGATTTTATTTTTTGTACTAGTTAAACTACATCTAATAATCACTGCTAGTTGATATATTTAATATATTTTGCAATATACAAACCATGAGAGATTTCAGAATATCACTTTTGAAGTGATACTGATTTTGAAGCGATTGCACATCTGATCTTGTTTAGTTTGTGCATTACAAAATGTAGGTGGAAGTGAATAAATTGATCTTTGATTTGTTCTGGAAACAACTGCATAGATGTTTGTGAATAGATCACATAAATGTGTATACCACAAACATGTGCGCGTGAGTGCGCACAGACACACACACACACACACATACACACACACACATATAATCTCCAAGGTTCTAGTCTCTACAGTATATAATGTTAGAAATGTTTCATTCCAAGTGAGTGAGTGTGAAATGCAGTAAACGACTACAAACATTTACTGTTAGTAACTGAATTTGTGAAATTCCCTAACATTAGTATTGAAAATAGCTTACTACAGTAATTATCCCAAACTTCTGTTACACTTCACAGCTTTTATGAGAACATTAAAGTAGTGCAACAGTGCTATTGTGTCTATAGGCCTCATTACATTTTCTAAAGGCTGATTTGGATCTTGTTGCTTTTTAAAGATTTGCAAATATTGCCTATTGTAATGTGATTTAGAGACTATGAGCAATTATGACATACTATGTTTAATTTGTAATAATACAGAGCTTCAAGGGTTTTTTTGGAGATTGAATGAGATAATGTATTTGAAGAAGCCTGACCCAGTGCCTTCCAAATCATATAAATTCAAAAAACTGAATTCCCTTTTTTTAATGAAGTTTATTGGTACATTTTAGTAATACATTATGATCACGTCAGTCACTCAGAATTTGTACCTGTAGGTGATGTATCTTGATTCTTAGTTCTTTTTCCATTCCAACCCCCTCCCTTCTTTTCACACTCTGAGATGGAGCCTAGGTAGTTACCAATCTTCTGAAAGTTGATGAAAGATGATGACTCACCCCTCTGGCCTTCTGATCAGTCTTGATTTGAGGAGACAATAAGCAGTAACTGTTATTGCTTCCCAGCTCTACTCATTTTTTTCTTGGAAACTGAAGGAATGTACTTGAGTCACTGTCTTCGGTCAATCACTGATTTTATTTAGATAAGCTTAATAATGAAATTCAAAGCAGTAAATTTATAATGTAATTAAATTTTGTATTTGTGAAGCAAACTCGGTCTCTTCCAAGTGTGGTAAGTTGCTGTCAGTGAGGAGGGCTCTTTCCACTGCAGGTAAGCCGGTCATCACTCTCCTTCATAGTAAAAGTTATTGTTGGTGCAAGTTGTGTGTCAATTGCTGTTTTTGATACTTTATGAATGCTCTCGAGTTTTCTTCCAGTCATTTATACATTGCCACTCGATAATGATTGGTGTATGATTTTCTGCTCCTGCTTCCTTGTGTGATATTTATTTTTTACTTAATCTCAAATTTTGATGTTTTATTTCATTGTGGCCTAACACTTTAACATCTCTTTCTGTTTCTTTCCTAAACTGTACAATCCCTTTCGAGTTTGGGCTTATGTATTCATTTCTGGGTTCCACTAAAGATATCTGTGACACCTACTTACCTTGAAATGCAGCAAATAATATAATACATCAAATCCAGTAAAGAGTCAGACAGAGTGTGAAGAAGAAAAGATGAAGAATGAGGCCTGACCTGTGAGCTAAGCACTTACTGAATTAAAATTTGAAGATTGCATCAGTTGGTGTAAGGAACAAGATTCAATGCCTCCATATTTTCCAGGACCTTCCTTATTGTTAAATGTACCATCTCCATCTTAACTTGAAAATATTTAACTTAAGCTAGTTTAAAATGAATTTTAATGACTAAAGTGTTATATTAAAAATTAGTAATTTAGCCGGGTGCCGGGCATGGTGGCTCATGCCTGTAATCCCAGCACTCGGGAGGCAGAGGCAGGAGGATTGCTGAGTTCGAGGCTTGCCTGGGCTACATAGTGAGCTCAGGGCAAGCCTGATCTACAAAGCGAGACCCTGTCTCAAAAAAAAAAAACAATTAATAATTTAACAGGGCATGGTGGCTCATGCCTGTAATCTCAGCACTTGGGAGGCAGAGACAGGAGGATTTCTGAGATTGAGGCTAGCCTGGGCTACATAGTGAGCTCAGGGACAGCCTGAACTACCCTGTCTCAAAAAAATAGTAATTTAAATTTCATTATGTCTTTCATTAAGAAAGTCTCCTTTTTGAAGTCTATGCTATCTTTGTGAACCTTATAACAAGTAAGGTCACCTTATAATATAACAAGAAATGTCACCAATGAAATCTTAGTAGCACAGTTTTAACTTCCTGTATACATGCTGTACATCTTTTCTGCTGACAGATTTCCAGTTAAAGCAACCTGGAGGTAACAAGTGAAGAAGCCTGAATCTATGTGCTTAATCAACACTTTTGGAATTGCAGCCCCTAGGACATGCCCTGTTTAAGAAAGTTTATTGAACCTAAAGTAAAAAGGACTGATTGATAGAAATTCAATTTTTCTCCAAAGAGAAATATTATTTTTAATCATGTGTTATTAACTCCCAGATCAAGAGACCATATGCGATTGAATACCGGAAAAAAACATGTGTCACCTAGAGGACATCTTTCCAGCACCAGTAGTTTGGTAAACTGTTGACAAGGTGGAATTTTCAGAGAGGTGCTTAGCTTGAACTAAAAATTTAATCTTATTTCTCTGTGCATTGCAATTTTAGAAAAGGCGAAATAAACTTAGTGTTTTTGTTAGTTTTTGAAAAACATGGGTAAGATTTTTATACATAGTACTAGGTACACATAAGACACTAAGAGAAAAAAGTAGAGTTGGTTTGTGGAGTCTATAATAAAAACAACTGATAGTTTGGCCAGAATGAGAGGCATAGAGATGAAAGTAGCTGTGAGATGTAAGATTACATTGGAATGTTGAAGAAAAGACATAAATTGTCCTGTGTGTGAAACTATGAACTTTAAGTCTGACGCACCAGACACTGAGGAGCTTTCCAATAATATCTTCAGGGTGAGTTGTACCAAATCAGAGCTAGATCCCAAAAGCTTCTTTGTCGAGGCCATATGCACTGTATTCATAGTGAGTTAAATGGAAAACAGAGGAAATTTCAGCTATCAAAGTGAAGATGACTAAGTCTTTAGAAGATTCAGTTCTCTGAAGAGGAACCAAACATATGAAAGCTGCAAATCCACAGTCCCCTGACCAATGGATAAGTATAATTTGTCTCTATCACTTCTAGCATCTGTAACGTTTTTCTTTCTCCCACCATCAGGCATTTAGTCTTTTCTGTACTTGTCTATTTTCCATCTTAAAATCACTTCTCCAGTAAACATTCTTTCAATGATTGAATCACAATCATATAAGTGATCATTGCATCTTATCTAAAATGTGTGGTTAATCTTTTTTTTTTTTTTCAATTTTTGAGACAGGGTCGCACTGCAGTTCAGGCTGGTCCTGAGCTCACTATGTAGCCCAGGCAAGCCTTAAACTCAGCAATCCTTCTGTCTCTGCCTCCCGAGTGCTGGGATTACAGGCATAAACCACCACACCCAGCATTGTGGTATGTAGTATCCATTGACGGTGGGTGTGCATCACCATGCCCAGTATTGTTGTATGTGGTTACTGGGGAATTGAATTAGGGAACTAGGGACCTTGTACTTGCTAGGCAGACGCTGAAACCACTGAGCTAAATCCTCAGCCTCATGTAGGGTTAATCTTGATTTTCAGTTATATTTGCCTGAGAAACATCCTCTGAGATTAATTCAGCACACTATGGAAGATCTGGGTGGGTCATGGGGCAGTGACCTTCAGAACTATAAATGGTCCCAGTTTCTTTTACATCTGGGTCTTTATCATTATCTCTGCTTCCTGGTTAGCATGAAATGAACAGCTATGTTACACCATGCCCACTCTGTGGTGACTCTGCCTTTGAGATAATCAGCTGCCCATGGCCTAACACCTCAAAACTATGAAGCAAAATATTTTTTCTTTTAAATTGTGTATGTCAGATATTTTCTCAGACAGCAAAACCTGACTGATGTCACATGCTACTCCTTATGGCCATTCTCCATCCCTAAATCATAGTTCAATATGGTCATTGCATTGATTTGGTAAGGAGGCTGATGGTTGAAAATTCCTCAAGAGTAGAGGAAATAAGTTGCTAGACTATTTAGCTTTTCATTAATCTATTAGTGTTGTTGCAGTGATAAGTACAGAGTTACTGGATTCAGAAAAGAATTTGCCATAGGAAGAAAAAAGGAATAATCCACAGGAGTATAAAATTACCTAGGGAAGTGGAAGGGCAAGCTCTGTGCTTCCCTGGCAAAGGTAAGGCCCTAAGATCAATTCTCAGCACTCCCACCAAAAAAAAAGAAAGGAAAGAAAATGAATTATCTGAGTTAGATGTTATTCTAGAGTTTAGATTGTTCAACTATCCTTTGATTATAATTTTATTTTTTCTAAAATATCCCATGCAAATGGTCAGCCTATAATTGAGTATTTTTTCCCGTGAAGAGTAGTTCCATAGGCACCCAATTTCTTTTCAGTCACCCAATTTCTTTTGTCTCTCTCTCTCTCTTTTTTTTTGACAGGGTCTCACTTTGTAGTTCAGGCTGGCCCTGAGCTCACCTTATAGCCCAGGCAAGGCTGGAACTCAGCAATCCTCCTGTCTCTGCCTCCTGAGTGCTGGAATTATAGGCATGAACCACCACGCCTGGCACGGTGGCATGTGGTACTGACTGCTGCTTGTGGTATTGTTGTGTGTGGTTACCAGGGATCGAATCAGGGAACTTGCGCTTGCTAATCAAGCACCAGAACCACTGAGTTAAATCTCCGGCCCTCATTTCAGTCTTAATTATTATTACTGGTCTTTTTTTTTTCAGTAAATCTTAATCTTCCTGAAGATTTATTAGTCTATAGATATTCTCTGCTGATAAGGATCTCTTCTAAAAATTTCTTCTAAATGCTGTCTTTGAAATGAGCTATCATGAAGCTACTGAAAATCTTCTCCCAGGAATAAATATTAAATTTCCTTAATCCATAACTTGAATTCATCCAAATGTCCTTCACCTGTTACTTTAATTTGGAGCATCTCTAGCGCCTTCAAAACTCTTAGTGTTAGTCTGATAGTTGAAGAAGAAAAAAATGTTTACTTCTTTGCATAATTTATAAATATGTATTTTGCGGGTACATTCAAGATGATTGCTCCATTAGTAATAATTGACCATCAACTTTTAGATCTCTATCTATTTTCTTCCCTGGCATACACATGGGTCAACCCAGATAAGAAAGTATATTCAGCCTGTGAACATCAGTGGGAATTTCCAATGTCATCTCTACCAGGGGATATAGAACCTCCCAGAATGGGTCTACTTCCTAATATCAACTGAACTCTGAAGCCATCTCCAGCTCTCTTCTTTAGCTTACATTTCACTGAATCCCTGAGTAAGCCTGTCCTCTCGAAGAATTCTTCATTCTGTCTTAAGCACTAAATATACATTATTTTCACTGCCTGTTGTTTCACCTCCTCACTATCTAGACTCCTGCATTGGTGGATGACTGTGCCCACTTTGAGGTGGGTCGATGAGCAAGAGACGTTTTCAGGTTTTTGTTTTTGGAAACTCCAGCATACTTTGGCATATTCCAATTTCAGTCAAGGAGATTTCATTTAAATGCAGGAAGTGCATGTACCTCTTTAATATGTCTTGTTTCTATCCTTAATGTGTATATACCTATTAGGTATATGCCATGCACAGCCTTCTTCTGGCCTGATGACTTCCAGAATCTACTGTTTTTATATAACCTCTGTTCCTTCCTGTTACCTTTTTTTAGCTGATATCTATGAGTTTGCAATACTCAGGTTTTTAGATTTCCATGACAGCTCTAATGCAAACTTATAAATATTTATATTCCTTATACTTCTTTGAATTTTTCTGTCATTCTTACCTAAGTAAGGCCCATGATATCTTTCACAAAGTCTGTGAATGCTCTTTAGAGGAAATATTCAGGAGGCATCATCTGGAATGAAAACTGGCTCCTCTTGAATAATGAACATTTTCCTCTCAAAATGTAAAAAATAATTTTCCCTAGCATTTAGTCATTCCCAGTTCTGTATCACAATGCTATTTCAGTCTAAGTCTTTTGAATGGGTGTTCAGGATGTCATTTTAATTTAGCACCATCATCACTATAAGAGCAGCTGTCCAGGATTCATATTTCTAAAAGTTTTTTTTTAATGTTTTAAAATAGAATTTCTAAGTACTGCATTGGCAACAAAAATCTGCATGTGTGTACATGTGGAAAGATTTTCCTTGTGGGTTTCTATATTTGCAAGTGTTTATAGCTCTTTTTGAGGTCAATATAATTGTATGAAATAGGTTGCTGTATACACACACATACTCACACATATACACACATTCATGTCTTCTTTTTCTGCAGACCATAGAATGATTGACACACTTATCTTGTGGTATCACTTAAAATCTTAAAATTGATCACTCAAAACCCCAGTTCTATGCAGCACTGAGTCAGTGAGAAACAATGATTTCACAGTCTTTTTAAAACACATATGTGGGAAATCTCAGATCATATTTCCACTCTCTATGATCAGAGGAAAACTAGTAGACTTTTCTGAACACAGTGTCCTTGTAGGTAAAATGGAGTTGTATCAGTTAATTACTTCTGGGAATCAGAGCACCCTACCCTTAATGTTTTCAAAGCAGAACCATTACAATTATTAAACTAAATAAAAGGCTTTAACTCACAATTTTCAAGTATAGTAATTTGGATTAGACATTATTTAACAGTTCTTTACATCTCACTTGGTCACCATTATACATTCTGATCTGCCATGTGTTAGATAGGAGACTATTTTGGGAATGGTGTTAGGTAGCCAGGGAATCTTGATTGCGTGTCTAACATATCTTCTCTCATTCTCTTCTAAGTAAGTAGAGTCTTGACCACATAAAAATAATGGCAATGAGAAAATAAGGTTTACATGAACATTAGTCTCCAAACCGGTGCAATATTATTTCTGTTGCACTTTATCGACAAAATCAAGTAAAAGAGAACACTTGTATTTAAAGAATAGGAATATACACTAGATTCCACTTCTTGAGAGAAACCATAGCAAAGATGTTAAAAAGCATATTAGAGATATATCGTCAATCAATATATCATGAGAGAAGTAAAAACAATTTTATGTTAATACCATAATGCAAATGAAGTTATTAGCAGAGTTTCTGACATTTTTAAATGCTAACTAAATGTTCATCATCTTTATAACATAAGTATGGTGCCAGAATGAGAGAAGACTTTTACCAGTGGTACAAGATTATACATGAAGTCCCTGAATTATGAAGATTCTGTGGGAAATGAAGATTGCAAATACTAATCTAAGGACTTTATTTTGAATTTAATTAACTGTATGAACACCTCTACACTCTAATCTGTTCCCTAAATGACATCCCAAGCACACTTGTGATAAATTTTAAGTCCTTTCTGATTACTGATCAACCAGATACACTATTTATGGTCTCTGCCAGGTTAATCCTTAAGTAAACTGAAAGAAAGAATTGATAGTGGGGGAAAAAAACCTCATGTACTCTAAAAACAGGGTTGCACCAATTCACTTTGATGCAGGTGCAAAAATAACTGTAAAACTCCTCATCTTTTCCAAGAACCGTCCTATTATGCCATGAACAAAAAACATCAATGTTCTACTGAGGCCTAAAATATGATATTACTCATAACCATCCAAATTTATAAGCTTTTGCAGATAAGTCACTGTTAAGAACATGTTCTGGGAAAATCTGAAACCTTTTCATTCTTTGCCTTTTAACATGGCTGATGTCAAATAGTTGTAGAGGGTCAAATAACTTTAAATAATTTAGAAGTTACTGCTTAAATATTTCTTCCATTACAGGGATAATCTCCAACTGAAAATTAATTGTGAAAGTTTCACTTATGATAGAAACAAGTTTATAGATGTGATATGAGGTCATAGTACACTGCTAAGCAGATTTTTGAAGGGTAGAAACTAGTGATGCTTTCCAATTTCCAAAGACATGGTATAGCTGATGCACCTAACATTAAAATCAATTAATATATTGTTATGGTCATATAATGGAAAATGACAGAAATATATCATTAAATCCCTTCTCTGTTCTCTATCAGCCACATGCAAACCCCAAATCCACACATCAAATTATGCTTCTGAAATGTCTCTTACATTAGATGATATATACAATTTGATTCATCCCAATTGTGGTCAACTTACAAAAACACCTTTTTTTAGGTTACATTAAAAGTAATATTGGATGAAGCAAAATATTGCTTCAGTAATTCAGTCATTCTTTAATTCAGCTATTTATTTGTTCATCCCCACACCAATTTTCTTCTGTTTTCTATTTGTCTGATGCTATACAAGGCCACTAAATTAAACATAGTTTTTTTTATAAGATTTGATCACTGTTCTGCCAAGTTCAGATCTCTTGTTCACTTTTGCATTACGTGTTTCTTGTACTTAGTCAACTGGCAAATACATTTTAATAAGACTCACATTCAAATATAGTCTAAATGCTGCAAGACACCAAGCTTTACTAAAGCACAGTTAATGGCCCTCTGTTGAAGCTGACAAACTAAGACTGACTGTTCTAATGTGCATTTCAATTTACAGTATGTAAAGGTGCCTTTGAGGAAATACATAGTCTTTTTATTTTTATCTTTATTGGTATATTGTATATATAGATCATGATCACACTCAATATTGGGAACTTGTACCAGTACATGACACAATTTAATTTTCATTTTTTTCCTGTTCCCCTACCTACTCCACATCCCTCCACCCTTTATATACATAAACCTTGTTTCCTTTTTTTTATTACCATCACATTTTTTCTTTACCCTCATTATTCTCTCCTCTACCATATTTCTCTTTGCATATTTTCTATTTCACAACATCTGTCATACATTCTAGCATTTATTAACATCTTCAATTTCTCAAATATATAATCTTAAAACCTCACTGAAATTTTTCATTATGTCAATAAGAAATCACTATAGTCAAATATGTCTTTCCCATACATGGTTAAAAATTGGGGATAATTTTACGCAAATCTATACTTTTTCTCAAAAAATTATATAGACAGATGATAGATAGATGATAGATAGATAGATAGATAGATAGATAGATAGATAGATAGATAGATAGATAGATGATAGATAGATAGATAGATAGATAGATAGATAGATAGATAGATAGATAGTTTCACCACATTTATTATTGTTATGAAAGACTTTCAAGAGGCAAAGTGAAAGTTACCACAGCCACACATTCAGGATAGCTGTTTCATTTGGTGCTCTGATTTGCTATTCTAAGCTGTGCGTTTTTGTAGTGCAGTCACTCTACCTGGAATATTATGGTCTTTCAGTGGGTGCTGAAGGACTCTCTGGATTAGCTGAGTATTTTCCCCCATTACTCAGAGGCCCTAAGGGTTTCACTGAATGGTTGCATCATTCTAGTAATGAAGTCTCTTGAGAACTTGTAGAGGCAGCCTTTTAAGCCTTAGGATTTCACTGCTCAATATGCCAAGCTAGGTTTCTGATAAAGAATACTGAGTTTAGAGCACTGACTTCCTGGCTTGTGGAATATCAGGAAAGAATCATGGAGGTCTAACAATAATTTCTATATGTGTTTTGGGTGCAATCAAATTATAATGGCCATCATTTTAATTTTATTTTTACTCCCTCTGCATGAAAATAAATGATGTGTTATATTACGTGGAGATATACCATGATTTCATTCCAGTATTCCATTGACAGTGCTGTGGAATTGTATCCTCTCTATGAACAATAACATGACATCTATCTAATTAAATCACTGGAAAGCTCTCATTAACATATAATTTGCAAATGTCCCTTGAAGATTTACCTGAAATCCCTGGGTAAAATCTCAGTTCTATTAGAAAACTTGTATCTGTCATTGGTATATTTCTCAGTATTGTATAAAACTGAGTCATACTTTATAACCCTCTGATTGGGCTAAACAGCAACTGAACAGCTCCTGTGGTTTTTCTCTGCCTGTTTTCTCACAAGTGACAGTTGAAATATCTCATAGGGCTGTTTTTCTAAAAGAAAAAAAATGTTAACAAAATGTTTTTCTCTCTGCATCTTTTTTATGTTTTTCTTTATCTTCTAGATAAAGTCTGACTTCTTAATGTGGCACACAGTACTCAAAACATAGTGATTCCTAATTTTAGGATTTTATTTCAATAATTTTGCATTATTTTCCAACTATAATAACATTCATGTGGTCTTTTGAGTATTTCATGTTTTTTCCACCCACATGACCAGTGAATATTCAGTTCCCTTTACTTGAAATTTGCACTTTCTTCCCTTAATTAAATTCCACTCCATTTTCATCATTAACATCATTTTTGACACTTCACTTCAAGAAATATTCATGAGTTATCACTTGAGGACCCTTCTTTTTCATATACTCCCTTTAGTCTCAACACTTCTCCTCGAACAACTTTGTATCTTTGGACTCACTTTATGAAGTATGCACTTTATTTAAAGTCTACATTTTCGCCAGGCATGGTGGCTCATGCTTGTAATCCCAGCACTCAGGAGGCAGACAGGAGGATTGCTGAGTTCAAGGCTTGCCTGGGCTACATAGTGAGCTCAGGGCCAGCCTGGACTGCAAAGCAAGACCCTGTCTCTAAATAAATAAATAAATAAATAAATAAATAAATAAATAAATAAATAAATAAATAAGTCTACATTTTCAATACAAAATGCTCCATAAGATAAGGGAGCAAAATTATTTGGTGTATCTCCAGTCAATAGCAACATATCTGATATCATGTAAACTGATACACTTCATATGAATACTATAGGTCTCCAAAATAAAGCAAGAATAATTTCTTGTGGATGCTTAACCAGTACTAAACCTCTCCTGCTCCTACTGTAACACACATAAGCAAATACACACACTTACTCTCAAATCTACTTGTATGATTCATTAGAAGAAAATTATCCAAAATCACGGTCTTTCTAATTTTCCCATATATTGAAGAAATGAAGTTTCAGTTTTCTCAGAAAGGAAATAAAAGTGATGAGATTTTGTACTGTAGTGTTTAAGAGCATAGACTCAAGTTCCAGGCAATCTAGGTTTGAATCCTGGCTCTGCTACCTTACTGCATGAGTTAAGGCAGAGTGCTTGACATTGTTATATGTCCTCTTTAGCCCTGCAGTACACCGTGATAGTAAGCACCTCATGAGGTTGTAGAATGATTAAATACTGTTTCTAGCAGGAAGCAGAGATTCTCTAAATTACTATTTGTTTACTGTCGATATCACCCTATTAGCTGTTTGGATATTTTTCAAATATGATTGATTCATAGATTTTATTTCTACTTTTAATTTTTGGAGTGAATTAAGTAGTCCACAAAAATGATTACTTCAATAAATGATTTTAAAATATTCTTTCATTACATCTTCAAAATAATGTTTCCAGAATTTAACACTATGAAGAAAGCACAATGTGCAATTTCAAACTGTAATAAAATTACTCAAGAATGTATCAAGAAATCAAGGGTAATATGGGGGGCTGGGGATTTAGCTCAGTGGTGGTTCTGGTGTCTGCTTGCAAGTGCAGGGTCCCAAATTAGATCCCCAGTACCACACACCACAATGTCAAGCATGGTGGCTCACATCTGTAATCCCAGCACTCGGGAGGCAGAGGCAGGAGGCTTGCTGTGAGTTTGAGGCTTGCCTAGGCTACATAGGGAGCACAGGGCCAGCCTGAACTACAAAGTGAGACCCTGTCAAAAGAAAAAAAAACTGACATATATGACACAAGAAGAAAGGAAAATTAGTTCTGAATGTTGAGTAATGTATAATACGTCCTGGTCTGATTACCGTGCTGTCTCCCTCCGACAGCCTTGGGAGGGTGAGTGGTGACACAGAATTAAGAAACCGGGATTTCACATTGTTGGTAAGGTTCTTTATTAATTCTCTTATCACACAGGTTACTTGCATTCATATAGGGAGCCTTGGGATATGATTGGTCTGCATCACCTGTGTCACCTGTGTTTGTGCATTGCTATGGTTTCTTAAAGGGTCACTACCTCTTTTTCATCCACCAGGAGAGACTAAGAAGGGTTTGGCTACATCTCCTCTCTGTTGTTTTTAAAAAAGATTTGGGGTGACTGTGCCTGTCTTAGGTTGTTCCCGCTACAGGAATCTTACCCGCCATTGACTAACGAGTCCCATTTAGGTCTCGCGAGCTGTGGCTGCGTCTGGCTTAGATTGTTCCTCTCTGGAGAAATCTTACCCGTCAATGAGTGACCAGCCTTCTGGTCCAATTTAGGGAAGGAACATGTGAGCAACCAATGGAAATTAGTACAGATTGGGCTATCATGGATCAATTAGATGCAAACCACCAGATGCGATCCAGGAGCTTTTACCGGGAATGCACACATTTTGGTGCCAGCTTCAAAAAGGGCCTATTACTGGTAGGCCCTGCTCCACTAAATTTGTCTTTGGGTTTTGCCCTGTCCATGTACATCCCCTATGGCTTAGGAGATGTAGACCCACTATACTTCACTTAACCACAATTCTATCTGGCTATCACCTCTCTCCTGGTAGTGTCCTATCAGTTCTGCTAACCTATTATTTGTAAGTTTGAATATACCACCAATGAGCCTTTTTGTCAAATTAATATACAGTGCAAGTCAAGAATATTACAATGACCACAAGAACATAAAAGAATCTCAAAATCAGACCTTTGATCCACACACTCTCTTGTGACCAACCCATTAAAGTCTCAACCTGATAGTGTCCCAAACATCCTCGAGCACCAGGAAGGTGAGGTTGTTGTTGGCATTTATGTTAATAATAGTTTTGGTGAGGTCCTTTAAATGGGCATCATAGGTGGTGTCCCAGGTGTGCCACATATAATTGCAGAGGTTAATAAGGTTGGCACAGTTCAAGCACCAGTAAGGAGTAACACACATGCTGAGGTAACTGATGTGGCATTGGGCATGGAACTTGGTTTCTATGAGCTTAAGTCTTTTACTCATGAGATCTACCTGGGTCTAGAAAGTTGGCACTGCCTTTCTGAGGTCTTTAATATGGTGGCTGTTTGGCCCAGGGTTTGGGAAGTATTTGCGGTGAGTCAAGTGATGGCAGAGGCAGTGGAGATCTGGTTATGGAGGAAGACAGAGGCAGTAGCTGTCACAGTAACTGCTGCAACTAGTAAGGCAATTATCTCTATGATAGCAAGTCTCTTTGGTTATGAACATGTCAGAGGTCTATTCTAAAACAAAACACAGTGTTAAAGAGGGGATCGGAGTCTCACCAAAGGTCAGTGAGATTTATGAGAATTCATGCTGTTGGAGAAAAACCTGTAAAAAGGTAGAGGAACCAGGGGTGAGAATAGTTAAATCATGTTGATGAGATGCAAGACATCAGGGCAACAGTTGAATTCTCAGCTGGAGGTTGATTTGTGTATGATCAGCTGGTATCAGATGTTGGAGTATGAGCAGAAGAGTTACCAGGATCATTTCCAGTGGCTGTTTGCTTGTGTGATCTCCTTGCTGGCTGTTAACAGTAAGGCTTGATGTTTTTTGGTAGGATCCAGACAGGGTGAGGTGAGTCCTGTGGAAAAACACAAGCATATCCCCTCTCCATGGTTAAAAGTGGGACAGGCCACGGATAAGGCTGCTGCAGGGATCACACCATAAGAAGAGGGGGACTGGTGGAGCTGTATTGAATGGTTGCTAATGTCGCTGTGATGGAGAAAGACCTTGATCATCAAAGGAAAGAAAATTGATAGTGAAAAGGGCAAGTGAAAGTTTTTCTGGTGGAGAAGAACCTGTGGTAGAGGTGGCCTGTTTTTTAAGGATGTTTTTAAGTGTCTTGTTTACCCTTTCTACAACTGCTTGTCCTTGTGGACTTTAGGGAATGCCTGTGGAATGTTGAGTATGATAGTCAGCAAGGAAGGAAAGGAAAGCTTTAAAGGTGTGAGCTGGGCTATTAGAAAAGCTAGCTGGGCTATGAGTCATGAGAAACTGAGGGGCGCCTTTAATTAGGTGGGGACAAAGTGCCATTCCCTCTCCTCCTGAAATGAGGCATGGAAAGGACAAAACCAGCGTGAACTACAGATCCTTAGAGGACAGGACCAACATATATGAATGTTTTCTGGAGCTGCAATTCTAAAATCAATCTTGAGTTGATAAGGAACACCCATAATGGCAAGGCAATGGAGAAGTCATTGGGGGAAGTCTGGGGGAGAGGTAGCAGAAGGCTGAAAGTATGCTGAAACCTAAAACCAGAGTGACCACATATTACCCTGGGACTTGTGACCCCAAGATGGCGGCACCTACGTGGTAGCCTGAGGGGAAAGACCATCCTACCACTGCTGCCGCTGCCGCTGCCGCTGCCGCCGCCACCGCCACCACCCCAGGAACTTATGGGGCAAGTGGCAGGCTAGCTGTGGCTCTTGCTGGTGTCACCATCGCTGCTGATGCCACCACCGATGCCACAGCTGTTGCAGCTGCCTCGGGCGTGGAGCCTCGGGGGAAAATGGCGGAGTCCCTGAGGGGCATGGGGGGGTTGGTGATCATGGTGCAGAGAATGTCAGCAATAAAAAGAGCAGTGAACAAACCAAGTAAATTATGAATGGAGAGGTTATGGAAGGCAAAGTAGAACACAAGGGAAAGGCATAAGGAGCTGGGCGAAGCAGTCGCTTCTTAGGTGGCTGTAAAGTCCCCCGCCCCATCCTGTTAGGAAGGGCAGGGGGTTGAGGGGCAATGCATTGTTTGATGAACAACGATTGCTAGGGCTAGGTAAGTGAATTTTCCAAGGGGCCTGCTAGGCGAAAGTGACATCACTCTAACATAAACTATGGAGGGAGCCTGCTAGGCGAGGGTGGACCTCTACCTGGTAGGTGAGGTCGGGGGGCCTAAATTAGGCAAAAACTTAATTTACACTGTAATAAAGAGTACCCAGGACGGGGGAGGCGGTCACCGTCTTTGTTGGTCCTTGTTGTCCTGTGGGGTCGTGCTGACAGGGGCATTACCCACAGCAGTGTGCCCATGTTGGGCGCCAGTTGTATTCCGGCCGGGTCCGGTTACCGTGCAGTCTCCATAATCCGACGGCCTTGGGAGGGTGAGCAGTGATGCAGAATTAAGCAACCAGGGCTCTGTGTTGTTGGTAAGGTTCTTTATTAATTCTCTTATCACGGAGGTTACCCACATTCATATAGGGCGCCTTGGGATATGATTGGTCTATATCACCTGTGTCACCTACATCACCTGCATCACCCAGGTCACCTGTGTTTGTGCATTGCTATGGTTTCTTAAAGGGGCACTACCTCTTTTCATCCACCAGGAGAGACTAAAGGGTTTGGCTACAGTAATGGTTTTACCTTGGATATTGTAGTCATTTGGTAGAATGTAATAAAGAACTTGGCATGCAATATACTATTAAAAAGTATAATATTTGCATATGATTTTAAAGGATTGGCAGAATGCTCTGAAACTAAAGATATTGTAGGGTTGAATATATAAAACATCATGATTTTAGACATAAGGACAAAAATAGCTGATAGTGAATAGTTTAAAAACAATATTCTACATAAATGGTGAGCCAGAAAACTAGGGACAGCCATGCTTATATCACTCAAAATTAATAATGAAATCAAAACTTTGAAAGAGACAAATAATTCCATAATGTTGAAGAGTTGTCATAAGATATTTGAAATGATATTATTACTCATTGCTTTCAAAATTTTATGACTATTATTTTTAAATCAATTGATTTAGAAATCACCAAATTAAATGATCAGCACTCAGCATTACATCAGGTCCTATCACATATTCATACAGAGTGATCATCAAATTTTAGTTCCTCTGTGGTCCATAATAGTTAGAAATGTGCTTTGAATGATTGAATAAATTTGTTTAAAAACTGTATATTAAAGAAAACAATAGAGTCAAACTGACATAGAAATCAATGGCTATATAAGATTTTCAAAAATTGTATCATTTATATTATTTAATTTTAAGTAAAACCAATTATAAAAATATTTTAAATAGTGCAGACTGATTATTCACATATATATATATATATGACTATATAAATATATATATAGTCATATATATATATATATATGACTACATTAGGGTTATTGGTATACCTACCACCTCAGATATTAAAAAATAAAACTTTGACTCTCAATTCATTAATGAGTGAGAGACATGAATGAATAATTCATGAAGAAAAATAACTTCTTGTTTCCTCATATATTTGTATAATGTGATTAATCTAATGCTATTACTGCATAAATTGATTTTAAACTTAAAATTTTGAAAATGGTAGAGAAATAAATCACTGATTTGATGTATAGCTTAGTCTTTAAGGTTGAATTGCTATGTTTTCAGGGTGGATAATTATGTAATCATTTTCAGAATAGATGATTTGATCAAAATATGCATTTATTTTGAAATGGAAATAATTTGCTACAGTAAAAGACACACTAGACATAAACACCCTCTTAACAGGTTCCCTTGTTTGGTATACATTTTTCCCACCATTCTTTCCATTTTCTGAAGCATTTCTGGAAGTTTCCTTCTATGATCACCTTTACAAGGTGTGATCAAACATATGGTAAGTGGCACTGCTGAGTGCCGGGGAATAGAAAAAGAGGATCATAAACACATCAGCCTGTGTCCTCATCCACACTGGATGAAGCTTCTCATTTTTTCACTCGAGACCCAAAATACCCCAAAATGTAAACACTTTGAGTCAGTTAAAGACAGAGTCAGCCACAAGGTCCCAAATCAACAATGACAGATGAGGACTTCCAGTACTCCATCCGAAAGAGGTACTACACAATAGTATTTTCAGGTTGATTACAGGCAAAGGGCTTTTATTTCTTTAATTAACTTTTTAAATTAATACATGTATGCATTTTTTGATTACACATTACACGAAGCTGACCCCAATCTGCTGTTGTGGTCCTTGTCCCATTAACAAACTATTCCCCTCCCAATATGTAACTTGATTTTTTAAATGGTATTATTTTAAATAATTTAAGACTTCAGATAACATGAATATATAAAGTAATATACTCTAAAACATCACTTATCTATAAAGAATAAGAAAAGGTACATTTCAGAGAATAGAAATATGCCCATTTGATTACACAATTGAAGACCTTTTAGAAAGTTCTAGTGACCTATTGCTATGTTGAGTCTTGTGTCATTTCATAAGTTCCACAAATGAAAGTGAAATTTGACCTGTCACTCATTATGAGAAAAAGAAAATAGCTATTCATTGAATAATGTCTCAAAGTCATTATTTTCAGTTCTTTGACAGTAAGACTGTGGTGCAGTACAAAATCCTCTTAAAAATACTCTTGTAGCAAATACTCTAAGTGATAGTTGTGGTTTAATATGTCACTTGAAAGTCTCATCTTCAGACATGGGGCTTTTTTATTGAATTCTTTATTTGTGTATTTTAGATACAGCTCACAATCACAATCAACATTGGGAAAGTTGTACCAGTATATGACATGAGTTAATTCTTATTTTTACCCACATCCTTACCCACCTTACAACCCTCACCTTCTATAAACATACACTTTTTCTTTTTAAATAGTATTTACTCTTCCCCTCATTACATTATCCTACCACCTTCTCTTTGAATATTTCCTGTTTCACAAAATCTATCATACATTCTAGAACTCATTTACATCTACAGATTCTCATAACAGAGAAAGGATATGGCATTTATATATCTGTGACCCATCTATTTCACTTATTAGTGTGTCCTCAAGGTCTGTCCATTTGACCAAAAATTACTCAAACTTGTCATTCTTTATGGCAGAGTAATACCCCATTCAGACATGGGGTTTTACTGACTCATTTGGGTAGTACACTCATTGCTGCATTAGTCCATCAGTAAATTCACAGCTTATTATGCCTTCCAGAGAGAAACAATGGTTGGCAAAGGTGGATCACTGGGATTGGTGGCATGATCTAAAATGGTATTCTTGTGCCACATTCCCTTCCTTCTCCTCCTGTGCCTCCTCCATGTTCATTTTCACTGTCTATCTGTCTGTCTCTGTCTCTGTCTCTTTCTGTTTCTCTGTCTTTCTGTGTGTGTGTGTCTGTCTGTCTGTCTCTCTCTCTCTCTCTCTCTGTCACACACACACACACACACACACACACACACACACACACACACACACTCTCCAGCATCCATACAGTGAACAGCTTTTGTATGTGAACCCTTTCCACCATTCTATCTCTATCTTTGCTCCAGGAGACCTTGGCTTGAATTTGCTGAAAGTATAAGCCAAAATAAATGTCTCTTCCTTTAAATTTGGGTATCAAGTATTTTGTGGAAATCAGACTAAGCTGAGGGCTTCCATTCACGACAAAGGTGAGGACAGTGGGAATGCTACTTAATTTTGCAAAAAAATTCTGGAATGATGAGATCACTACATAGCATACTATAGGCTATTCTGTGCTGAATTACAATAGTATGGGCAACATATGGGGAATTCTGTGATTCTTCCTCACTCAGAAAATTAAGAGAAGTTGATTGACAAAATGCCCTTACAAAATTACCATGTATCACCAAGGAAACTTCCTTCACAATTCCATCACCCCATGGGTTTTCTTAGTTTTGTGACATGAAATTACCGATATATGTTTTGTCAAATTCTTGCTGGAATTGTTGTACAAGTCTAGGCCTACTCATTAATTTGATAAGTATATTCCTACCATGCTGGTACTCACTATATCTTCAACTGCAGTGCCTCACTGATGGCTGGTCCTCTGGCCCCATTTATTACTTATCAGTTCTACTCAAACAGATGCTGTTTTGAAAAATGCTCTAAAACTGAAGAAATAAAATATATTAAAATGTATCTGTTTCTCCATATAGATTTAAAGTATTTGGTTCTATTTTGTTGGATTAGGTGAAGGTAACTTGCAAATCTTTCATATGTTAATAGCTATGTCCATCTATCTAATTTCCTGTCATTAATCTCTTTTTTAAAGCAATGGATATTTTTAAAGTGGGTTCAAGAACTTTAGAATCTACCCACTGCTACCTTTGAAAACTAAGAGTAATGAGAGACACTAATGAACCATGATCACTCCCATTATACAATTATATTTCTTCGTGTTGATCTATGAGAGTTCTCCAGAAATCTTTCACTCAAACTGTTCTCTCATGTACTTCAAGAATCTTTGGAACATGGAGTATTCCCAAGCTGAACTCTGTTCATCATTGGTTCACTTTTGCAAACATAAACACTATAAATTATGAAACCAGCTTAGTGGTGAACAGTAATGAAACAGGATGCGAATATAAACGTACATCTCAGCATGCCAAAAATACATTTTGAAACGAAATCAGCATATCCTTTCAGTTCTAATTCTTATATTCAGAGTGCAGGATGTATGACTCACATCCTAGGGTTGTGATTTCCAGCTTTACATCTTGCGGTGATCTGTGTGCATTGTTAATTTAACTGGCTTTGGAATTCACCCCAGAGACGGATAAGAGTACATTGCTGGGGGGCATCCGGGTGGGTCATGAGGGTGGAACCCTGGGATAGATCTATGATCCCTAGCTCTTTCTCTCTAGAAATGCTCTTGTGCTCTTTCACCATAGCCAAGAATTGAACAGTTTTGATCCCACATGCATTTCCAGTGTGGCACACTGAATTCCTGAAATTGTTTGTGTGATCTTTGTGCTTTCTTTTTTGTGTGATAAACCACAGTGTGTATGCATGTGTGATGTACTGTCAAGTTATGAGGTTTACTCACCTTATGCTCTGTTAATTTTGTGCATTTATAATTGTTTTATTAAGTGTTTTCTTTTGATATTTCTTATAGACTTAGCCCGATTCATTACAATGTCACATGAAAACCCAGTATAGATCTTTTTTTATTGAATTCTTTATTGGTACAGGTTTTTTTTTTTTTTTTTTTTTTTTTTTTTTTTTTTTTTTTTTTTTTTTTTTTTTTT